>JAJEOX010000133.1:0-107854 GCA_020740385.1 Mylabris phalerata
TGAACCTTGTTAAAACTATTTTACATGTTATCATTATCAATGACCAACGATCAATACTATTAAATCGAACGCGCCATTATTGTGAGTAAAAAAATACGAAATTACCAATTAAAATCACCGACAAATAAGAAAAATTCGATAATAAACCGATAAAAATCGGATAAATTCGATCAAATGCAAAATAATTGATCGAAAACACAAATAAGCGACACGAATACAAACAAACGATATAAATATACAATATTAAGTGAATAATCGCAGGCAATCAAAAATTGAAAAAATTAAAAACAACCAACAACGGACAACTTACAGGTTGCAAATAAATATCAGAGGTACAGGTTTCAAATTTTTTCATTGTTAACTTGACGTGACCATCTACTACGTCACTAAAAGTCTAGCGTACCAATCTTATTTCTGATAATTCCCCATTTTTTGACATATACGTTTAGGAAATTTTGTTTTTGTTATGTTCTCGTCAAGATTCAATTACCTCCCCGTGTACCGAGAATATCTTGTCATTTCACATATAGTTAATTGGCAATAAATTTAAATTATTACGTAACTATTATTATTAGATTATTACCGAACTCTTCTTTTCAATGACGTAGTTCCTTTCAAGAAGAAACAATTGCTTTGTTTGGTTATTTTCAAATTTTGAGCCTTTAAATACATCCAATTATGGTTATTTTCATTACAAAAGACGGAAAATGATTCTTAGCGGACCAATTGTGTTTGTTCTTTCTCCAATTAAAATCTTATAATCCGAATGAATTGAGTATACCACGTTTAATTTTTTTATACAAAATAGATTATTAGAGCTAAAGGGTAGAAATTAAGGTAAAATCTGGATTACTTTTTGTTAATTTCTAAAGTTGATTTTATGGGAGATCAAGTGTACGTTCTTTTTTGTCAAAAATTTGACAAAGAATACGATTTATAACTTTGAAAAAATTCTTAAGTTCTTTCTTAATGCTAGATAATCAATTTTTAACAAACTCGGATACTAAATGTGGAAATTTGACGATTGATAAATTTTTTAGTCCTTTATGGAGCTGTATTTTTAACTTTCCTTTTTAATTCTAAGCAATGTCAATTCTTAATTTTCAATTTTTAACTAATTCTACGATTCATTATATGTAAGTGTTAATAAAGAAGGAACTTTGCTTATTAACGATAAAATTACCGTCCCTCTTTAAATTTTCATTTGTTTTAATTAGTTGGCATTTTTAATAGAAAATTAAATTCATAACGGTTTATTTAAGGTGGTGATCTGAGAAAATAACTGTAATAAATCACCCTGTAGATTTAGTACTAATTAATATAATCAGCTACGCCACAGTAAGTTCCAGCATCATCGGTTCTCACGTTAGTCATTTTTAAGGGTTTTGAATAACGATATTCAGATTAAATAAAAATCTAGATAATATAGATCTAGACTAAATAGAATCATGAGAATATGGATAATTTTGAGCATAAGTGACGAAATCACGCAAGTAAATCGTGGGAAACTTAAAGATGACTAAATTTTGTAAAATTATGAGATAGAAAGGGGGGAGAACGGAGATGCACCATATAAAAGACTGAATTGAAAGAGAAAAAGAAGGCAGTCTGTCAGAGAACCTGTGACCGGTGTTCGCTTGTAAAAGCAAAAGCGTTAAGACGCAGCTTTGAATCGGGAATTAGTCAGTTAGGGAATCTGTGGACCGGTGTTCGTTTAAAATCTCTCGTTGTAAAAGTCAAAGCGCTAAGACGCAGCTTTTAATCGGGAAATGTAAAGTATAGTTTGTGTTGTTTAAATTGGAATATTGAAGAAGCCTCTAAGAAGGTCTTCAGTGTTGTATTATTGATTGGAAAGAAAATTGGAATAAAGTCAATTGTTATACGGGAATATTGTGGTATTATACCTGACTACCACGAAAATTATTAAGAAGTGGCTAGGGATATCCAGTAGCTGTAAAAGATAAGTTTTTTTTTTTACTATAATTTTCTATATCTTACCCTGCCGAATTTAATGCTTGATTTGAAAGATAAACTGTTTTCCGATTTTTGTTAATTTAGCTTAAAGTAGAAAGAAGTGCTTGAGCGTTTTTTTTTCTTGTTTTTGTAAATTTTGCAATTGTTTTGATACTCGAATAATTAATTGATTTAAAGTGAAATTGTTTTGTTAATTTCTACCTTAACTAATTAGGAATTTAAAGAGTGACAGTGCTCAAAACGAATTCACAGTCTGGTGGCAGAATAGACACCAATTGTATCCGCTACCTGTGCAGGTAAGAACCACCCGCGCACATAACATAACCAAGGATTGCTACAAAATCTGTAGGGCTGGCACATTGTATTAACTTCGACAAAATGGCCGTTGAACTGCAAATTTCAAATTTTAAAAACCAAGATGAATCGCTCTATTCTTGAAAATGATGTTTTCTTTCTGGAAGTTAATCTTGAACTTTATTAACATCCGTGAATTCATCCCTAAGCAAGTAAATGTATGAGGATACGAAAATTTGAGTGAAGGCATGATATGCTACACTATCTCAAATGTATCTACTTAGAGGGCCTATAACGCCGTTTAAGTTCGCTTTAGCCTACGGTTTTGTGAACGTAGATCAGCTTCTTATTTAACTCTATAGTCTGAATTAACGACAAACAATTGAAACAAGAGCACGTAAAGTATATTACTAATTTTCAGAAAGAATCGGACCTCAAAATCGTAGACTATTGCGAGCTGAAATTGCGTTGCATACTCAATATGTGAAAAAGAGAGGTGGCTGGGATATGAAAAAGAAATATATAGTCTGTTAACAAAGATTGAATTGAAAATCATAATGAGATCTGTTCTGTTACAATTTTTACTCAATAATGTTCTGTTTTTCACCTACTATGCTGAGGTATGGCAATGATGACGACTGAAAATCTAGGAAACTGACAAGTTTTTTTCTCGGAAATTTTCTTCTAAATGTGCGCGGTTAGAAAATTGAATCAAAAATAGAGGTTCAAATTAAAAAAAATAAATTTTGATGACGCAATTTTGTCGCTGCGGTAACTTGTAAAGTCGTTTTGATAACCATAAAAAATAATGAAAAAGAGGTACCAGTCTCGGCATTTTTCGAAATTTGGATGAATAAAAGAGTTGCTTGCATTTGCGGGAATTTTGATTCCCACAGTATATGGTAATTACCGCATTTCACCTCGTAGTAGGCAATTCCTCATTCCTTACTGTCATAGATCGACAGATACTTTGATAAATTTGACAATTGCCGATTACCGATGGAAACGCGACTTTCTGTTGTCTTAACAATTTGTCAATGACGCAACAACGAGAAGATTTGTTAAAAACGTCGACGCCGAGTCTGTTGGTTCGGAGCTCGGGATTGTTCGTGACGGTTATAAATTAGCAGCGACAATTGGCTGCTAACGAAACAGTAAACATTTTTCAAATTATCCAGTGTTCAGTCTGCTTAGAATTCTGAATTAATCAGTTATTGAAAACTGAATAAGAAGCGATTTTCTAAAGAAATTGTTCAACTTTGAATTTATTATCAAAATTTACGCAAATATAAAACAAGCGAGAAGTCGGTGAGTGACCCTTTATTACACAATTTTACATATTTATACAGAATAATATGCTATTTAACCTTTGTTAACTGAGACTTTAGTTAAGTACGACCGTAGTTTGGCTCAAGAAACCGTTTTTTATTGGAAATTATTCAACAAATGCCAAACGTATTAAAACATGAAGCAAGCTATCCACTGAGCATTGATTAACTCGTTCCCCAATCACTGAGCATTGACTAACTCGTTCCCAATCACTGAGAATTACGTGACCGAACACATTCTATTTCTTTATCACTTTCTAATTTTTTTATTTTCTTTTGCCCGTTTCCTTTCTATCTCCCTCTCTCTCTCTCCTTCCCATATATATTCTTCTTATCTTTCTTTCTACGTAGTCTCTGTTTTCTTTTTTCTCACATTTTTACTTCCATTTACTTAATATTTTCTTTATATCTTGTTTTCCCTTTTTTCTTTGGCTTCCTTGTTTTTGTTTTATTCCATTTTTTCACACACTTCGACAATCCATTCCTTTTTCGGTGCTTTCTCGGTCTGTTTTTTTATCACCTGTCCTACTTTTCGCTTTCACCATTCTCATCTTTGTCTTCCCTATTTGTACTTTCGCCTACTTCACTCAATATTTATTTCTTGATTTTTTCTCTGTCTTGTGTCTTCCTTTCTCGTTATGTTTTATTCGTCTGTTCTTTTGCTTTCCCTTCTTCTCCCGTCTTTCGCAATTCTCCAGTCTCGATTTCTTCAGTTCTTTATTTTCCATTATTCTCTCTGCATTTCAATCATTTTCTTTTTTCTCTTTTTATGTTTATTGTTCCTTCTTTTAATAAATTTTCCGTTAGTTTTCGAGTTCGAATTGAGGGTTCAATGGAATTAAAAATTGTATAATTTCGGTTTTTAATCATTGCCTAATTGATCGTTCTTATTGCTTCTCATTTCGTGTAGTCAGGTATTGCCCGAAATAGAAGTTTAAAGTTCGCGACAAAACTGTGAATAAGAACGGTGGCATTTCATTACTTTACATGGCATAATTGTCATAGAACAGCAAATAATCAAGATAGGATTAAAACATAGTTGCTTAGTTATTATCATCATTATAATTATTATTGTTGTTGTTGTCGTTGATAAAAATCGAAGTTTTAATGACCTCAAGTTATTCCCACTGCTAAACAACAATTAAAACAATTTTTTTATATTTGCATTTGAATCATTCAAATGACTTGATCGAATTGTGTGTTGCCGACAGGGCAGTCTATTACTTTTATGATTTAAGACTACTATACTACGGTACTCTTCTCTCTCTTTCTTCGATAATGAAATTTAATAGAGTACCGCAACGATTAGAAGCATTCTATGAAATTGAACTTGCTAACTTTTACGGTCGTTATTATTCGAAAAACAAAACCAAACGCCAAAAAACTCCAAGACCACAAAAAAATGATTGAGTCATCGCCAAAAACCCTCCACTATCGTGTTAAATCATCGATTTTAATGTTTATTCAACGTCAAAATTGAAGTTTTCATCCGTTTTATAATTTTAATATTTTCATAAATTAAATTCGACTTTTTTTTTGATTGGGTAATCTTACAAATTGCATCAACAAACCAGAAACTCAATCCGTGTGAGTTTTGTCGAGATGAGGTCTGAATGTTGGGATTATTAACCACTGACACGATTCCCTGGAAAATCTCCGTTTCTGTTTCAATTTTGAACGGAACATTTTGTTAATAATTACGACGATAATGGGGTGGATCTTAGTTGAGTGTTGATCACGTGAAATTTGTTTAGAAAGTGTAGTTCGTCAACAAAGTTCTCAAAGTATCATCGGGTGCAAACGCGAAACTTAGTAAATCTCTCGTCATTTATCGCTTGAGGTGTGGATGGATATCTTGAAATATGAGAAAATTCCGTTTATTTTGAAATATTTCCGCAATTTGTCCAGTTATTTATCTGTTTTTAGCCGATAAATTTAATAATGTCTTCGGGGTCTTAATGATGTATTTTTCCAAGATCATTAAAATGGATATAGTTTTGATTTTTTTCGAAATGATGTTTGTGGTTGTTTTGTTTTCTTGAATTAAATAAGCGTAATTGTGAATTTGTTCAATTTTAATTAAAACATTGAACAGAAAGAGCATTCAGCGTGACGCTCATGTAAAATATTGTTTCTTAATTGACACGTACATGAGGAATAATCAATCTTTACCACGATATATCATCTAAAAACTTACAGTCATCACATCTATATCATTTATCCAACATGAAATTTAAACTAAAACTTTAGTAATTATAAACAAATTGCACAAGTAACACAATTGTACAATTATCCGTCCGTTTGTCTTGTCCAGCGCTTGAGCAACAGAATTCAGTAAATTAAATTATCAATTTCTTTCGAATTTAGTCCAATTCACCTCTTCCCTTTGCTTCCAAGATATTTCTGAAAAATCTCAGCCACTATTTGGACTCGTAGTCCTACTCTTCGAGACGCCACAGTTCTCGTTATTCTAACAATCTACTTTTAAATTGAGTCATCTCAGTTGAACTGTTTCATTTGTATGGTTTTTAATTGAGATTTTAGGGTTTCAGCGTGTGATTAGTTTTACAAAATCAAACCACTTCAGACAGGATGTATAATGTTGGAAAAACTTGTGAGAGTCCAAAAAATGATCCTTGTTTGGATCTCACTTACGTGGTTATTCACGAATTAGATATGTTTGTTAATCATTATCTAGTGATTTTGACGATCAACGCTATATTAATCCCTGTTACAAGATAATTAATGAACCAGAAGTAACTCTTATCTAACTCTGTCTTTCTGGAAGCTGTGACCATTTCCGAAGATTGTGTGGCTCTACTATTTTCATCTAACTTGATTATGGTGTAATTAACAAACTAGATGTGTCAACTTGGAAAATTTTTGGATGATCAGAGCACGTATTCAATTTTAAAATTCAAAATATTGTTTGATAAGTAAGTTTCGTTCGTATACTCTTACGTTTTTATTAATTTTTATTAATTTTATTTATTTAGAAAACACAATTATGAAATATTAATTTGATATTCCACGAATAGTTGAACAATTTATTAAAAGAACGACACACCTACTGTTCTAACAATTTCGAATTTATTTTGACTCAAAGGATAATTTGCGTTTTAAATAATTGTAAATTCATTATTAGCGATCAATATATTTGTCCAATGTTGTTCAAATTGAATTAATTTGTTTATTTAATTGTTAATTACAGAGTCTCCAGGCTTTTGGTGTTGATATTAAAGGTGTGACTTTTGTTGGTAGCTTGTTGTTGTCTGTAAACAGAAAGGATTATTTTTTCCTCAGCAACATCGATTTCATTTCTTATTGTTTATCAATTATTTATAATAATAGGCGGAAAATTTTAATTTTTCAATCGGTCCCTAAAATAGTCGCTTTTGCCATATAATGGCATTTCAAGGCATTTCAAAAATTGTTGATTGTTTCTTTGATTTTTCCTGTACCTGTGATCGAATCGTAAATATTGTACGGATACGATTAAATAAAAAAATTAAAATTTTAAAAATCTATCATAGAGAATTCAGTAGAACCTAAGGCTTCCTTTTCGTCGTCTTTTCGTAAAAAATCAATAATGAACGAAAACAATAACACCGTTATAATTGATATTGTTTAAAGGTAACGATTTCGTTACGTTTGATGAATTTTTTCAGGCAAATTGAAAAAGTATACCGCTCGAATATTGGCGGTTGTAAATTTGTCCTTGATAACTATAATTATGCAAAAATTCGTCACATTAACTTGTCCAAGGTAGCTTTTTCAATTTTTTTCCATCCTGTATAAACACGTCTCAAGTCTTTCATTTATACTTTGTACGCTTTATATAAAGTGTTGAATCCCCAACCAGCATGTATCATTTACATTCAGTTTTTTTTCGCGTGTGACTGTGACATAATATAGTCGTTTCGGAGAAGACCCCAAAATGCATTTTTAAAATATTCAAGACTTTCTTGTTTATCATCATCATCATCATCATTATTACCATCACAATTTTTTTTATCAGTATAGGAGGAAATTTAGTTTTGTGTTAATTTTTATTGTTCATTACCAATGAGCCTATTTGGGAATGTTGTTGTTGTTTACCTCCTGTGCGAGTTGCGAAAAATTATAAAACTTCATTTAAAAAATGGCATATCCACATTGTATATTTGGCATCGTAAAAATTCACAATTGATTGTCTCATTTAGGTTTTAGTTCGGTTTAATCAGATAACGGTAGATTTAAATCGCCGATATTCATTTGACTTTTCTTTGATTATATCTCAGTTGTACAGTTTTACTCGTGTTTCACAAGCATTTTCTTGATTCAACAACGATTTCAAGAAATTTGGAATAAAATTTTGCCTCCAAATCACCAAAAGGCGGGGAGTATGAGGATTTTATGGTCTTTAGTTGTTCGATTTCTTTAAAATTATCGATCCTTCTGGGTACAATCGGCTTGCAGAATGGTAACAATTTAATAGCCTCACGAGTTGAATTTCTGACTGTAATACAAAATTAGAAATAAATAATCAATTTTCTAATAGATTGTATGCGGAAGTAATAAATAATGAATTTCAGTTAAATTTAGGTTAATTTGAAAACAAAATTTTTGAGCATTTCCAAAAAATTTTAACACTATCATCAGTTTTTAATGAATTTTGTTACCAAATTGGAATCAACTCTGAATTCTAAATAATTATTTTTTATTCTGTTAACAAATTGTAACGAGGAGGAGACTATATTGACTTATAATGAAGCCACGCAAATTTTGCATCGAATTTCATTGTTATATCGTGAAGTAGAGGCCATTGTTACACTTTTAATTCCTTTTAAGATAAATTTCCAAATATCTGGCTTGATTTTTCATCCAAATTCTCGATTTTTTTGATAAAATATGCCAGTTGGGGTGAGACAATTTAGCGACCTCTCGAGTTAAATTCTTGATCTATTCTAAAATAAGTTATCAATTTACCAATTTTTTCTGCACTTTGGTTGTCAAAAAGTTAAAGTGCCGAATTTTTGAGTTAAAGAAAAACAAACCGAAACGTAATAAAACGTACGACTTTATACTCATTCATTTCCTTTTCGTTTCTATTTCTTCCGATTATCCGTCTTACTTTACCGTCTTCCTTTTATGTTGTTAAACCTATAAAATGAGATGCTATTTGGAATGAATTTTCCTCAAATATAAGACGCATTTTTCAGGTTTCAATGGTGATTGAATTAAAATTACAACATGGGGGAATTCTCGTAAGAATCAGCAAAAAGAATCGATGGTAATGAGACTGTAATGGTATTGATGACAGTTTAATTGATAACAAAATTCTCATTAACGAGATCTGAATCAAAAAAATCGCTATTATAACGGGCATTCGTTTCAAATAGTAATCTAGTTATATTTTATGTTGGTTGTTATGTGTTCTAGTTTGCTTGTTTTCTACATTATTTTTCCCACTATTAAATTATCTTTTTTATAATTGAGAATGTCAATTAAATTGAGCATTATACTGGTATAGTTATGCTGTCAAAGTACACATTTCTATACTTATAACGAACTTTATAGCCGTGACAGATTATCTTCAATACTTTCAAACTTACAATTTTGGAATAATAGACGAAAGTATTGCATCTTTTTATCGGACAACTATTTAAATAATATAACAAGTTTCTTCTTCTGTTCGATACGAATTTTCTACGCTTATAAACCAGCGGGAAACCTGTTCCTTTGCCGTTGACGTTCCCCTGGAGATTTCTTCAAAAATCCCAAATTCACGCCGAATTAAAAGGTTAAAACAAACCAATGGCGATAATTGGTGGATGCCTCGTCACAAGTTATCGATCCGATTATTTTTTATTGGACTGGTTTACAAAAGAGGAATTAAATTTGCGAGATTTCGATCATTTATTCAAAATTTTAACGCATAAAAATAGCCACAACCCATACCTGATTGATGGAGGTGCAGTTATCCAAACAAGGATAATTTTTTGGGCTCTCACAAATATTTCCAACATTATACATTTTGTCTGACGTGGTTTCATTTTGTAATAATGTTCACCCGCTGAGACCGTAAAATCTAAATTAAAAACCATACAAATGAAACAGTTCAACTGAGATGACTCAATTTAAAATTGGATTGCCAGAATAACGAGAACTGTGGCGTGTCGAAGAGTGGGACTACGAGTCCTAATAGTGGCTGAGAAATTTCAGAAATATCTCGGAAGCAAAGGGAAGAGGTGAATTGGACTAAATTCGAAAGAAATTGATAATTTAATTTACTGAATTCTGCTGCTCAAGCGCTGGACAAAACAAATGGACGGATAATTGTACAATTGTGTTACTTGTGTTATTTGTTTATAATTACTAAAGTTTTAGTTTAAATTTCATGTTGGATAAATGATATAGATATGATGTCTGTAAGTTTGTAGATAATATATCGTGCTAAAGATTTATTATCCCTCAGGTTCGTGTCAATTAAGAAACAATTTTTTACATGAACGTCACGCTGAATGCTTTTCAAATTCAAAGTTTTTATTAAAATTAAACAAATTCACAATAACGCTAATATAATTCAACAAAACAAAACAACCACAAACATCATTTTGAAATAAACCAGAACTATATCCATTTTGATTATCCAGAAAAAATACATCATTAAGACCCCGACTACATATTGAAATTTATCGGCTAAAAACAGATTAAGAACTGGGCATATTGCGGAAATATATTAAAACAAACGGAATTTTCTCATATTTCTTTATGATCATCCATATCTCAAGCGATAAACGACGAGAGATTTACGTGATTTTCACGTTTGCACCCGAAGATACATCGAGAACTTAGATGACGAACTACACTTTCTAAACAAATTTCACGTGATCAACTGTCAACTAAGATCCACCTCATTATCGTCCTTGTTATTAACAAAGTGTTCCGTTCAAAATAGAGACAGGAATGGAGATTTTCTAGGGAATAGTGTCAGTGGTTAATAGGCCCAATATTCAGACCTCATCTTGACAAAACTCACATGGAATGAGTTTCTGGTTTGTAGATGCAATTCGTAAGATTACCCAATCAAAAAAAAATCGAATTTTAATTTATGAAAATATTAAAATTATAAAACGGATGAAAACTTGAATTGTGACGTTGAATAAACATTAAAATCGATGATTTAACACAATAGTGGAGGGTTTTTGGCGATGATTTAATCATTTTTTTGTGGACTTGGAGTTTTTCGGCGTTTGGTTTTGTTTTTCGAATTATAACGATCGGAAAAATTAGCAATTTCAATTTCATAGAATGCCTGTAATCGTTGCGGTATTCTATTAAATTTCGTTATCATAGAAAAAGAGAGAAGAGTACCGTGGTATTGTAGTCTTAAATCAAAAAAGTTAAAGACTGCCCTGTCGGCCACATACAATTCTATCTAGTCATTAGAAAGATTCAAATGCAAACATAAAAAAACTCGTTTTAATTGTAGTTTAGCAGTGGGAATAACTTGAGATCATTAGAACTTCGATTCTTACCAACGAAAACAACAACTGTAATAATAATAATGATGATAATAACTAAACAACCATATTTTAATCCTATCTTGATAGTTTGCTTTTCTATGACAATTATGCTATGTAAAGTAATGAAATGCCACCGTTCTTATTTACTGTTTTGTCGCCAACTTTAAACTTCAATTTCGGGCTATACCTGACTACACCAAATGAGAAGCAATAAGAACGATCAATTAGGCCATGATTAAAAACCGAAATTATACAATTTTTAATTCCATTGAACCCTCAATTCGAACTCGAAAACTAACGGACAATTTATTTAAAGGAAGGAACAATAAACATAAAAAGAGAAAAAAGAAAATGATTTAAATGCAGAGAGGATAATGGAAAATAAAGAACTGAAGAAATGGAGACTGGAGAATGGCGAAAGACTGGAGAAGAAGGGAAAGAAAAATAACAGACGAATAAAACATAACTAGAAAGGAAGACACAAGACTGAGAAAAAATCAAGAAATAAATATTGAGTGAAGTAGGCGAAAGTACAAATAAGGAAGATAAAGATGAGAATGGTGAAAGCGAAAAAGAGGACTGGAGATAAAAAAAACAGACCGAGAAAGCACCAAAAAAGGAATGGATTGTCGAAGTGTGTGCAAAAAAGGAATAAAAGAAAAACAAGGAAGCCAAAGAAAAAAGTGAGAACAAGATATAAAGAAAATATTAAGTAAATGGAAGTCAAAACATGAGAAAAAAGAAAACAGAGACTACATAGAAAGAGAGGTAAGAAGAATATATATGGAAAGGTGAGAGGGAAAGGGAGAGAGAGAGTAAACAGGCAAAAGAAAATAAAAAATTAGAAAGTGATAAAGAAAGAGAATGTGTTCAGTCACGTAATTCTCAGTGATAGGGAACGAGTTTGTAAATGCTCAGTCATAGCTTGCTTCATATTTTACTACGTTTGGCAATTGTTGAATAATTTCCGATGAAAAACGGGTTCTTGAGCCAAACTACGGTCGTACGTGACTAAAGTCACAGTTAACTAAGATTAAGTAGCATATAATTCTGTATAAATATGTAAAATTGAGTACTAAAGGGTCACTCACCGACTTCTCGCTTGTTTTATATTTGCGTAAATTTTTATAATAAATTTAAAGTTGAACTATTCCTTTAGAAAATCGCTTCTTTTGCAGTTTTCAATAACAGACTAATTCACAATTCTAAGCTGACTGAACTCTGGATAATTTGAAAAATGTTTACTATTTCGTAAGCAGCCAATTGTCGCTGCTAATTTATAACCGTCACGAACAATCCCGAGCTCCGAACCAACAGATTCGTCGTCGACGTTTTAAACAAATCTTCACGTAGTTGCGACATTGACAAATTGTTAAGACAACAAAGAGCCGCGTTTCCATCGGTAATTGGCAATTGTCAAATTTATCAATGTATGAGCCGATCTACGACATAATGGAATGAGGCATTGCCTACTACAAAAGGAAATGCGGTTATTACCATATACAGTGTGAATCAAAAGTCCCGCAAATGCAAACAACTCTTTTATTCATCCAAATTTCGAAAAATGTCGAGACATGTATCTCTTTTCCTTTATTTTTAAAGGCTGTCAAAACGACTCTACAAGTTACCGCAGCGACAAAATTGCGTTCATTATTTATTTTTTTTAATTTGAACCCCAGTTTTTGATTCAATTTTCTTACGGCGCACATAAAGAAGAAAATTTCCGAGAAAAAAACTTGTCAGTTTCCTAGATTTTCAGTCGCCATCATTGCCATACCTCAGCATAGTAGGTGAAAAACAGAACATTATTGAGTAAAAATTGTAATAGAACTGATCTCAATATGATATTCAATTCAATCTTTGTTAACAGACTATATATTTCTTTTTCATATCTCAGCCACCTCTCTTTTTCACATATAGAGTATGCAACGCAATTTCAGCTCGCAATAGTATACGATTTTGTGCTCCGATTCTTTCTGAAAATTAGTAATATACTTTACGTGCTCTTGTTTCAATTGTTTGTCGTTTATTCAGATTACGGAGTTAGAATAAGAAGCTGATCCACGTTCACAAAACCGTAGGCTAAAGCGAGCTTAAACAGCGTTATAGGCCCTCAAAGTAGATCCTGTTGAGATACTGTAGCATATCATGCCTTCACTCAAATTTTCGTATCCTCATACATTTACTTGCTTTGGGATGTATTCACAGATTTTAATCAAGTTCAAGATTAACTTCAAGAAAGAAAACAACATTCCCAAGAATAGAGCTATCTATCTTGGTTTTTAAAATTTGAAATTTGCAGTTCAACGACCATTTTGTCGAAGTTAAGACAATGTGCCAGCCCTACAGAATTTGTTGAATTCCTTGTTTATTTTCTAAGATCACCAGCTTAAATAAACCCTTATTAATTTAATTTTTTATTAAAAAAGCCAACTAATTGAAACATATAAAAATTTAAAGAGGCACGGAAATTTTTATCCTTAATAAGCAAAGATCCATCTTAATTAACACTTACATATATTGAATCGTAGGATAAGTTAAAAATTGAAAATTTATAGTTGACATTGTTTAGAATTCAAAAGGAAAGTTAAAAATACAGCTAAATAAAGGACAAAAAAATTTCATCAATCGTCAAATTTCCACCTTTAGTATCAGAGTTTGTTGAAAATTGATTATCTTGGATTAAGAAAGAACCTAAGAATTTATTCAATGTTATAAATTGTATTCTTTGTCAAATTTTTGACAAAAGAGAACGTACTCTTGATCTACCATAAAATCAACTATAGAAATTAACAAAAAGTATCCTGATTTTGACTTAACTTCTACCCTTTAGCTCTAATGATCTATTTTGTATAAAAAAATAATACGTGCGATACTCAATTCATTCAGATTATAAGATTTTAATTAGAGAAACAACGTACACAATAGGTCGCTAAGAATCATTTTCCGCCCTTTGTAATGAAAATAACTATTATAGGTTGTATATAAAGGCGCAAAATTTGAAAATAACCAAACCAAGCAATTGTTTTTTCTTGAAAGGAACTACGTCATTGAAAAGAAGAGTTCAGTAATAATTTAATAATAATAGTTACGTAATAATTTAAATATACTGCCAATTAACTATATGTGAAATGACAAGATATACTCGGTACGCGGAGGTAATTGAATCTTGACGAGAACCAAACAAAACAAAATTTCCTAAAAGTATATGTCAAAAAGTAGGGAATTAACAAAAATAAGATTGGAACACTAGATTTTAAGTGACGTAGTAGATGGTCATGTCTTGTTAACAATGGAAAAATTAGGAATTTGAACCTTAATATTCATTTGCAACCTGTAAGTTGACCGTTGTTGGTTGTTTTTAGTTTTTTCAGTTTTTGATTGCCTGCGATTATTCACTTAATTTTGTATGTTTATATCGTTTGTTTGTATTCGTGTCGCTTATTTGTGTTTTCGATCAATTATTTTGCATTTGATCGAATATATCGATTTTTAATCGATTATTTCGAATTTTCTAATTTGTCGGTGTTTTAACTTAGTAATTTCGTATTTTATTAACAATAATGGCGAGTTGGATTGATAGTATTGATTGTGGTATTGATTATGATAACATGTAAAATAGTTTACAAGTTTCAATTATAGCTGGATATTAAATTCGTAAAAATTTCAAATTTGGCGCCATTATTGATCCGTCTGTCAAATGAGAAATTCAATTACCTCCGTGTACGGACTGCACTTACCGGATTGAATTAGGGATGTTTGATCCGTCATGTTCTCGTCAATCTTTCATTAAGTTAGTGAATTTAGTTTACAAAAAGTTAGTGTTGGACTTTTAACAATCCACAAAATCACACCTCTACGATTATATGAATTATTTCCGAAAATAACTAAATGTCCATTGAAGAGAAGACCAATTTTCATTGAATTCTTTACAGTTATCCTGATTATTGTTGGTTCTATACATTTGTATAACCTCTCTGCATAATTAAACTATCGACCAATAAATCGATGATAAAGTTTCTACCACTTAATTCAACCATAACTTTTATCGAAAATGGACTACGAATAGTGTTGTAAGAAAAAAACAATTGCTAAATTGTTTTACCGATTTGTAAAAATGTCAGAATGATTACCTGAAATGAGGTCGAAAATAACGAATGTTCCATTGTCAAATCATTCAAGATGAATGCAATTTTTATCCAAATCCTAATAATAACTTTTATTTCTAAAGATTTGAGTTTGAATCGATCGATTCAAAATTTAGAATTCCTTCTCAATTGAGTTCAACGAAACCTTCAAAATTGAATAAATTTCAATGACAATCATTTATAATTGCCTAAAACGGAGAAATGATTAGAAATTTGAGAAAATCAGTGAATCTTATTCGTATTTCATACCTTGAAGTTTGTAAACATTATAACGATTGTTCGAATTGTCTGATTGTTTGTTCATTGTCACCGTTACTTTTAGAAACGATGAAATTCCACAAATTATCAATTTAATAATTATTAATAAACAATAATGACGGCACCAAAATTTCTAATGAAAATATGACGAAAAATAGGACGATTTAGAAACATAACCTCACATTTTTAACCTATTGATCAAGCACAGTTGCCACGTTTTTCCTTCAAGTTGCTGTCTCATTTGTCATAAATCGACTTTATTGACATCAAAGAACACGGACAGGAATTCTTTTAAATCAAATAAAAGTAAGAAGACACAAAAATTGAGATGAATAAGACTTATTTGTTTAAAATTATTATATAAATAGAGGATGTTTATAGAAATAATTGTTATGTCGGCAACAGCGTATATTTTACTCGGTTGAGTTAATTTCATATGTATACTTCATCAATATTTACAATGTTTTGACCTAAAATCAAAGTTTCAGAATTTTAATCAGTTTTTGAAAACTGAATTAGAAGCGATTTTCTTAGAAATTGTTCAACTTTGAATTTATTATAAAAACTAGCTGACCCGGCAAACGTTGTTCTGCCGTATTAATTATTTCTTGTGAATATTTTGGTTGATAAATAAAAAATAACGAAAGAATTGTAAGTTTTTGTGGATATAATCTATGACAGTAACAGGAAAGAAGCGCCTTAGTCTATGACCGCCGGTAATTTTTTTATTCTAAAATAAGAGATGAAACAAAAGGAAGCAATTTTAATTTCGAAGAGCAATTGAATGTAGTATATTTTTTGTCAGTCCCTCTCTAGCCAACACAAATAAGTTCGATGACTATTTGGAAATTTTATGCAATAAAAACTCCAAATTCCAATCTAATTTGTGTATTTTTATCAGCCTCCGGAAGTCTTCCGTTTCAGTTTCCCAAATCAACCAAAAATAATTAAAATTGAATCTGGCTCAAGTTCAATATTTGGCACACCTTTGTAACCGTATAAATGACATGGCAACGCACGCATTATAAAATGGCGCACTGTTGTCAGCTTCATTTTCTAAAATAATATAATAGCTAAAATAAAAATTTCAATTAAGTATACAACTATAGTTTACCTATTTTATAGACGAGATATCAATTTAGTTGCAAGACATTTCTATATCTAAACTTAATATGACAAAATTGACGAGATAATTGTTGTTTTAGTACCCATATTGGCAACAATGTTCGTTTGTTCTAGTCACTGTGTGCCTTATTTTCGTTAACACCTGGAACAAAAAAAATATAACATTATATCTTCAATTTGTCAATGTTTGTAAAATGTTTATAAATGGTTTTATCACCATTTTTAAGTCTTCATCTTCATCAACTAACCTGGCTAATTCTTTGATTTCGAACCATTTAATTTGTTTGATTTCCTTTCGATTATAACGGAACCGTTGGTTCTTATCAACATTCCTAACAACATACAATCCAACCAATGATGCATCACCTTTTTTTGGCAGTACATACTTTTCGTAGTATTCGTTCTTTGATATAATTTGGCTGACATCAAATGTTAATTTTTCATATATTTTTCTAATTGCACATCTTAATGTATCGTTATTATCGTCGATGTCTAATTTTCCTTTCGGAAACGACCATTGACCACTGAAACCACGAATTAGCAGTACGGATCTTTTATCGGCTGCTATCAGAATTGCTCCATAGCGCGGCAACCGTTTAGATTCGTTCACATAGGTGTGGATTTTTGATATGAAATCTTTATTAAGGTTCAATTTTTTAAATACAAACTCTGTGAAGGTTCTACGATCATAATCGTTGGTTCTTGATTTGAGTAGATATTCATCAATGTAATACCAGTAAGCAGGCTCAATTCGCGATGAAATGAACAGTGGCATCAATTCATCATCGAGGTTCGATGGCAGTTTTCCAACACGATCAAGAATTTTGGTTTGGATCTTTTCTGGTGATTCTATGAGAGTTTGTTTGAACCTATTGAAATTGCTTCTTATTTTAAATTTGTTGTAATCCATGTTCACCTCTTATAATTTCAAATTTTTGTATATTTTGAACAATATACTATGTATCCTTATAAATAGTATATTTGAGAATAATTTCATTTACTATTCATGTATAGAATAGCTGACCCGGCAAATGTTGTGAATATTTTGGTTGATAAATAAAAAATAACGAAAGAATTGTAAGTTTTTGTGGATAGACTATGACCGCCGGTAATTTTTTTTATTCTAAAGTAAGAGATGAAACAAAGGGAAGCAATATTAATTTCTAAGAGCAAGTGAATGTAGTTTATTTTTTGTCAGTCCCTATGTAGCCAACACAAATAAGTTCGATGGTTTGCCCACGCGAGAACATGCTACGTATAATTGCCCGTGTGAAAAACATGCTGTGCTCAAATCTAATCCGCAAACAGACATCGTTTGTCCTTGCGACTTATTTGTTGGATTTGTTCCTCTGTTCTTTCTGATCTTCTATTTCTCGTGTTTGTTGCTCTATTCGTTCTACGGCCCAAATGCCCTCCCTTGCGTCTTGCTGGCATTGTTCAATGTAATTCATTCACACAAATAGAAAAAATTGTTGCCCTTACTGATGAAAAACGTTATACCTATAATGTATTTGTTCTTTTTGTATTTTAGCAATCTTTTTACAATCATAAATTAAAATTAATTACAAAATTTTTTGAATGGAAAATGAAATTTATCAAATACGATTAATTTGCACAAACGCTAAGTTGATTGTAAAAAATTCAACAAAAAATGTATCCATGGTAACCAAATTAAATACTGCGCCACTATTTGTCTGTTAGTCAGTGCAAGGCCTGCTTACAAAAATAATAAAATCTTGATTAAAAAATTGAAGGATAGGGACAGGAGGGTGAAAATTTGGATATATATGCATTTTTGATGAATAATTAAAAAAATATTTTTGGCATAAAAATAATCCTTTTTTTATTGGAGCACCCTAATTACCTAGGGGTGTGAATTATACTTTACAACCTATTCTCATACCTACTAAATATACATAAAAAATTTCATGAAAATCGGTCGAGCCGTTTCGGAGGAGTTCAGCGACAAACATCGTGACACGAGATTTTTATATATATAGATGTACGCAAATATAAAACAAGCGAGAAGTCGGTAAGTGACCCTTGAGTACTCTATTTTACATATTTATTCAGAATAATATGCTTTTTAATCTTAGTTGACTGTGACTTTAGTTACGTAGGACCGTAGTTAGGCTCAAGAACCCGTTTTTCATTGGAAATTGGTCAACAAATTCAAAACGTAGTAAAATATGAAGCAAGCAAGAGCATCTACAAATTCGTTCCCAATCACTGAGACTTACGTGACTGCACACTTTCTCTCTCTTTAACACTTTCTTATTTTTTTGTTTTCTATTGTCAGTTCCCTCTTTTTCTCTCTCTCTCCTTCCCATATCTATACTTCTTACCTCTCTTTCTACGTAGTTTCTGTTTTCCGGTATCCCATATTTTTACTTCCATTTACTTAATATTTTCTTTATATCTTGCTTCCCCTTTTTTCTTTAGCTTCCTTGTTTTTCTTTTATTCCAATTTTTCACACACTTCGACAATCCATTTCTTTTTTAGTGCTTTCTCGGTCTGTTCTTTTATCCCCAGTCCTCTTTTTCGCGTTCACTGTTCTCATCTTTATTTTCCTTATGTGTACTCTCGCCTACTTTACTCTACACTTATTTCTTGATTTTTTCTCTGTCTTGTGTCTTCCTTTCTCGTTATGTTTTATTCGTCTGGTATTTTTCTTTCCCTTCTTCTCCCGTCTTTCGCCATTCACCAGTCTCCATTTCTTCAGTTCTTTAATCTCCTTTATTCATTCTGCATTTAAATCATTTTATTTTTTCTCCTTTTATGTTGATTGTTCCTTTCTTTAAATAAATATTAGGTTAGTTTTCGTGTTCGAATTGAGAGTTCAATGGAATTAAAAATTGTATAATTTTGGTTTTTAATTATGGCCTAATTGATCGTTCTTATTGCTTCTCATTTCGTGTAGTCGGGTTTAGCCCGAAATTGAAGTTTAAAGTTAGCGACAAAACTGTGAATAAGAACGGTAGCAATTCATTACTTTACATGACATAGTTGTCATAGAACAGCAAATAATCAAGATAGGATTAAAATATAATTGTTGAGTTATTTTCATCATTGTTATTATTACTCTTGTTGTTGTCGTTGATAAAAATCGAAGTTTTAATGACCTCAAGTTATTCCCACTGCTAAACAACAATTAAAACAATTTTTTTATATTTGCATTTGAATCATTCAAATGACTTGATCGAATTGTGTGTGGCCGACAGGACAGTCTTTGACTTTTTTGATTTAGGACTACAATACTACGTTACTCTTCTCTCTTTTTCTTTGATAATGAAATTTAATAGAGTACCGCAACGATTAGAGGCATTCCATGAAATTGAAATTGCTTCATTTTCCGGTCGTTATTATTCGAAAAAAAAACAAACCCCGAAAAACTCCAAGTCCACAAAAAATGATTGAATCATCGCCAAAAACCCTCCACTATCGTGTTAAATCATCGATTTAATGGTTTATTCAACATCAAAATTCAAGATTTCATCCGTTTTATAATTTTAATATTTTCATAAATTAAATTCGATTTTTTTTGATTGGGTAATCTTACGAATTGCATCAACAAACCAGAAACTCAATCCACGTGAGTTTTGTCTAGATGAGGTCTGAATATAGGGCCTATTAAGCACTGACACGATTCCCAGGAAAATCTCCATTCCTGTCTCTATATTCAACGGAACATTTTGTTAATAACTACGACGATAATGGGGTGGATCTTCGTTGAGTGTTGATCACGTGAAATTTGCTTAGAAAGTGTAGTTCGTCAACAAAGTTCCCAATGGATCTTCGGGTGCAAACGTGAAATTCTCGTAAGTCTCTCGTCATTTATCGCTTGAGATGTGGATGGTTATATAAAAATATGAGAAAAATCCGTTTGTTTTGATATATTTCCGCAATTTGCCCAGTTCTTTATCTGTTTTTAGCCAATAAATTTAAATATATCTTCGGGGTCTTAATGATGTATTTTTTCTAGATAATAAAAATGGATATAGTTTTGATTTATTTCGAAATGATGTTTGTGGTTGTTTCGTTTTGTTGAATTATATTAGCGTTATTGTAAATTTGTTCAATTTTAATAAAAACATTGAATAAAAAAAGCTTTCAGCGTGACGTTCATGTAAAATATTGTTTCTTAATTGACACGAACCTGAGGAATAATAAATCTTTAGCACCATATATTATCTACAAACTTACAGACATCATATCTACATCATTTATCCAACATGAAATTTAAACTGAAACTGTAGCAATTATAAACAAATAGCACAAGTTACACAATTGTACAATTATCCGTCCATTTGTCTTGTCCAGCGCTTGAGCAACAGAATTCAGTAAATTAAATGATCAATTTCTTTCGAATTTAGTCCAATTCACCTCTTCCCTTTGCTTCCGAGATATTTCTGAAATTTCTCAGCCACTATTAGGACTCGTAGTCCCACTTTTCGAGACGCCTCAGTGCTCGTTATTCTGACAATCCACTTTTAAATTGAGTCATCTCTGTTGAGCTGCTTCATTTGTATGGTTTTTAATTAAGATTTTACGGTCTCAGCGTGTGATTAGTATTACAAAATTAAACCACTTCAGACAGGATGTATAATGTTGGAAATACTTGTGTGAGCCCAAAAAATTATCCTAGTTTGAATAACAGCACTACCATCAATCAGGTATGGGTTTTGACCATTTTTATACGTAAAAATTTGGAATAATATTGATTAAAATTTCGCAAATTTAATTCCTCTTTTGTAGACCAGACCAATTGAAAATAATCGGATCGAAAACTTGTGACGGAGCATACACCTTTTATCGCCCTTGGTTTGTTTTAACCTTTTAATTCGGCGTGAATTAGGGATTTTTGAAGAAATCTCCGGGGAACGTCAACGGCAAAGGAACAGGTTTCCCGCTGGTTTATAAGCGTAGAAAATTCGTATCGAACAGAAGAAAAAACTCGTTAAATTCTTTTAAGTAATTGTCCGATAAAAAGTTGCAATAGTTTCGTCTATTATTCCAAAATTGTAAGTTTGAAAGTATTGAAGATAATCAGTCACGGCTATAAAGTTCGTTATAAGTATAGAAATGTGTACTTTGACAGCATTACTATACCAGTATAATGCTCAATTGAATTGACATTCTCAATTATAAAAAAGATAATTTAATGGACGGAAAAATACTGTAGAAAACAAGCAAACTAGAACACATAACAACCAACATAAAATATAACTGAATTATTATTTGAAACGAATGCCCGTTATAATAGCGATTTTTTCAGATTCAGATCTTGTTAATGAAATTTTGTTATCAATCAAACTGTCATCAATACCATTACAGTCTCATTACCATCGATTCTTTTTGCTGATTCTTACGAGAATTCCTCCATGTTGTAAATTTAATTTAATCACCATTGAAACCTGAAAAATGCGACTTATATTTGAGGAAAATTCATTCCAAATAGCATGTCATTTTATAGGTTTAACAACATAAAAGGAAGACGGTAAATTTAGACGGATAATAGGAAGAAATAGAAAAGAAAAGGAAATGAATGAGTATAAAGTCGTACGTTTTATTACGTTTCGGTTTGTTTTTTTTTAACTCAAAAATTCGGCACTTTAACTTTTTGACAACCAAAGTGCAGAAAAAATTGGTAAATTGATAACTTATTTTAGAATAGATCAAGAATTTAACTCGAGAGGTCGCTAAATTGTCTCACCTCAACTGGCATATTTTATCTAAAAAATCGAGAATTTGGATGAAAAATCAAGCCAGAAATTTGGAAATTTATCTTAAAAAGGAATTAAAAGTGTAACAATGGCCTCTACTTCACGATTTAACAATGAAATTCGATGCAAAATTTGCGTGGCTTCATAAAAAGTCAATATAGTCTCCTCCTCGTTACAATTTGTTAACAATATAGAAAATAATCATTTAGAATTCAGAGTTGATTCCAATTTAGTAACAAAATTCATTAAAAACTGATGATAGTGTTAAAATTTTTTGGAAATGCTCAAAAATTTTGTTTTTCAAATTAACCTAAATTTAACTGAGATTCATTATTTATTACTTCCGCATACAACCTATTAGAAAAATGATTATTTATTTCTAATTTCGAAATAAAGTCAATAATTCAACTCGTGAGGCAATTAAATTGTTACCATTCTGCAAGCCAATTGTACCCAGAAGGATCGATAATTTTAAAGAAATACAACAACTAAGAACCATAAAATCCTCTTACTCCCCGCCTTTTTGTGATTTGGTGGCAAAATTTTATTCCAAATTTCTTGAAATCGTAGTTGAATCAAGAAAATTCTTATGAAACACGAGTAAAACTGTACAATTGAGATATAATCATAGAAAGGTCAAATGAATATCGGCGATTTAAATCTACCGTTATCTGATTAAACCAAACTAAAACCTAAAAGAGACAATCAATTGTGAATTTTTACGATGCCAAATATACAATGTCGATATGCAATTTTCTAAATGAA
Organism: Mylabris phalerata; assembly: GCA_020740385.1. NCBI lineage: Eukaryota > Metazoa > Arthropoda > Insecta > Coleoptera > Meloidae > Mylabris > Mylabris phalerata. The sequence goes on from JAJEOX010000133.1 coordinate 23,125, forward strand.
GTTGTTATAATTTTTCGCAACTCGCACGGGAGATAAACAACAACAACATTCCCAATTAGGCTAATAGGTAATGAACAATAAAAATTAACACAAAACTAAATTTCCTCCAATACTGATAAAAAAAATTGTGATGATGGTAATGATGATGATGATGATGATAAACAAGAAAGTCTTGAATATTTGAAAAATGCATTTTGGGGTTTTCTCCGAAACGACTATATTATGTCAGTGTCACACGCGAAAAAAAATTGTATGTAAATGATACATGCTGGTTGGGGATTCATTACTTTATATAAAGCGCACAAAGTATAAATGAAAGACTTGAGAGGTGTTTATACAGGATGGAAAAAAATAGAAAAAGCTACCTTGGACAAGTTAATGTGGTGAATTTTTGCATAATTATAGTTATTAAGGACAAATTAACAACCGCCAATATTCGAGCGGTATACTTTTTCAATTTGCCTGTAAAAATTCATCAAACGAAACGAAATCGTTACCTTTAAACAATATCAAATTTAACGATGTTATTGTTTTCGTTTATTATTGATTTTCTACGAAAAGACGACGTAAAGGAAGCCATAGGTTCTATTGAATTCTCTATGACAGATTTTCAAAATTTTAATTTTTTTATTTAATCGTATCCGTAAAATATTTACGGTTCGATCACAGGTACAGGAAAAATCAAAGAAACAATCAACAATTTTTGAAATGCCTTTATCGCGATTATATGGCAAACGCGACTATTTTAGGGACCGATTGAAAAATTAAAATTTTCCGCCTATTATTATGAATAATTGATAAACAATAAGAAATGAAATCGTTGTTGCGGAGGAAAAAATTATCCATTCTGTTTACAGACGACAACAAGCTACCAACAAAAGTCACACCTTTAATATCTCCACCATAAGCCTAGAATCTCTGTTATTAACAATTAAATAAACAAATTAATTCAAATTGAACAACATTGGACAAATATATTGATCGCTAATAACGAATTTACAATTACTTAAAACGCAAATTATCCTTTGAGTCAAAATAAATTCGAAATTGTTAGAACAGTAGGTATGTTGTTCTTTTAATAAATTCTTCAACTATTCGTGGAATATCAAATTAATATTTCATAATTGTGTTTTCAAAATAAATAAAATTAATAAAAATTAATAAAAACGTAAGAGTATTCGAACGAAACTTACTTATCAAACAATATTTTGAATTTTAAAATGAATACGTGCTCTGATCATCTAAAAATTTTCCAAGTTGACACATCTAGTTCGCTAATTACACCATAATCAAGTTAGATGAAAATAGTAATGCCACACAATCTTCGGAAATTGTCACAGCTTCCAGAAAGACAGAGTTAGATAAGAGCTACTTCTGGTTCATTAATTATCTTGTAACTGGGATTAATATAGCGTTGATCGTCAAAATCACTAGATAATGATTAACTAACATATCTAATTCGTGAATTACCACGTAAGTGAGATCCAAACAAGGATCATTTTTTGGACTCACACAAGTTTTTCCAACATTATACATCCTGTCTGAAGTGGTTTGATTTTGTAAAACTAAACACACGCTGAAACCTTAAAATCTCAATTAAAAACCATACAAATGAAACAGTTCAACAGAGATGACTCAATTTAAAAGTGGATTGTTAGAATAACGAGAACTGTGGCGTCTCGAAGAGTGGGACTACGAGTCCTAATTGTGGCTGAGATTTTTCAGAAATATCTTGGAAGCAAAGGGAAGAGGTGAATTGGACAAAATTCGAAAGAAATTGATAATTTAATTTACTGAATTCTGTTGCTCAAGCGCTGGACAAGACAAACGGGCGGATAATTGTACAATTGTGTTACTTGTGCAATTTGTTTATAATTACTAAAGTTTTAGTTTAAATTTCATGTTGGATAAATATAGATGTGATGACTGTAAGTTTTTAGATGATATATCGTGGTAAAGATTGATTATTCCTCATGTACGTGTCAATTAAGAAACAATATTTTACATGAGCGTCACGCTGAATGCTCTTTCTATTCAATGTTTTAATTAAAATTGAACAAATTCACAATTACGCTTATTTAATTCAAGAAAACAAAACAACCACAAACATCATTTCGAAATCAATCAAAACTATATCCATTTTAATTATCTTGGAAAAATACATCATTAAGACCTCGAAGACATTATAAAATTTATCGGCTAAAAACAGATAAATAACTGGACAAATTGCGGAAATATTTCAAAATAAACGAAATTTTCTCATATTTCTATATATCCATCCACACCTCAAGCGATAAATGACGAGAGATTTACAAAGTTTCGCGTTTGCACCCGATGATACTTTGAGAACTTTGTTGACGAACTACACTTTCTAAACAAATTTCACGTGATCAACACTCAACTAAGATCCACCCCATTATCGTCGTAGTTATTAACAAAATGTTCCGTTCAAAATTGAAACAGAAACGGAGATTTTCCAGGGAATCGTGTCAGTGGTTAATAATCCCAACATTCAGACCTCATCTCGACAAAACTCACACGGATTGAGTTTCTGGTTTGTTGATGCAATTCGTAAGATTACCCAATCAAAAAAAAGTCGAATTTAATTTATGAAAATATTAAAATTATAAAACGGATGAAAACTTTAATTTTGACGTTGAATAAACATTAAAATCGATGATTTAACACGATAGTGGAGGGTTTTTGGCGATGACTCAATTTTTTTTTGTGGTCTTGGAGTTTTTTGGCGTTTGGTTTTGTTTTTCGAATAATAACGACCGTAAAAGTTAGCAATTTCAATTTCATTGAATGCCTCTAATCGTTGCGGTACTCTATTAAATTTCATTATCGAAGAAAGAGAGAGAAGAGTACCGTAGTATAGTAGTCTTAAATCATAAAAGTAAAAGACTGCCCTGTCGGCAACACACAATTCGATCAAGTCATTTGAAAGATTCAAATGCAAATATAAAAAAAATTGTTTTAATTGTTGTTTAGCAGTGGGAATAACTTGAGGTCATTAAAACTTCGATTTTTATCAACGACAACAACAACAGTAATAATTATAATGATGATAATAACTAAGCAACTATATTTTAATCCTATCTTGATTATTTGCTGTTCTATGACAATTATGCCATGTAAAGTAATGAAATGCCTCCGTTCTTATTCACAGTTTTGTCGCGAACTTTAGACTTCTATTTCGGGCTATACCTGACTACACGAAATGAGAAGCAATAAGAACGATCAATTAGGCCATAATTAAAAACCGAAATTATACAATTTTTAATTCCATTGAACCCTCAATTCGAACTCGAAAACTAACGGAAAATTTATTTAAAGAAAGGAACAATAAACATAAAAAGAGAAAAAAGAAAATGATTTAAATGCAGAATGAATAATGGAAAATTAAAGAACTGAAGAAATCGAGACTGGAGAATGGCGAAAGACGGGAGAAGAAGGGAAAGAAAAAGAACAGACGAATAAAACATAACGAGAAAGGAAGACACAAGACAGAGAAAAAATCAAGAAATAAATATAGAGTGAAGTAGGCGAAAGTACAAACAAGGAAGATAAAGATGAGAATGGTGAAAGCGAAAAAGAGGACTGGAGATGAAAAAACAGACCGAGAAAGCACCAAAAAAGGAATGGATTTTCGAAGTGTGTGAAAAAATGGAATAAAACAAAAACAAGGAAGCTAAAGAAAAAAGGGAAAACAAGATATAAAGAAAATATTAAGTAAATGGAAGTAAAAATATGGAAAAAAGGAAAACAGGAACTACGTGGAAAGATAGGTAAGAAGAATATATATGGAAAGGAGAGAGAGAAAAAAAGAGGGAACTGACAATAGAAAACAAAAAAATAAGAAAGTGTTAAAGAGAGAGAAAGTGTTCAGTCACGTAAGTCTCAGTGATTGGGAACGAATTTGTAAATGCTCAGTCATTGCTTGCTTCATATTTTACTACGTTTGGCATTTGTTGACCAATTTCCTATGAAAAACGGGTTCTTGAGCCAAACTACGGTCCAACGTAACTAAAGTCACTGTCAACTAAGATTAAATAGCATATTATTCTGTATAAATATGTAAAATTGAGTACTAAAGGGTCACTTACCGACTTCTCGCTTGTTTTATATTTCCGTAAATTTTTATAATAAATTCAAAGTCGAACTATTTCTTTAGAAAATCGTTTCTTTTTCTGTTTTCAATCACAGATAAAAATTCAGAAACTTTGATTTTAGGTCAATACATTGTAAATATTGATGAAGTATACAAATGAAATTAACTCAACCGAGTAAAATTTACGCTGTTGCCTATGTTACAATTATTTCTATAACCATCCTCTATTCATTTAATCATTTTAAACAAATGGGTCTTATTGATCTCAATTATTGTGAGGTAAATCGCGTCTTCTTACATTTATTTGATTTGAAAGAATTCCTGTCCGCGTTCTTTGATGTCAATAAAGTCGATTTATGACAAAAGAGACAGCAACTTGAAGGAAAAACGTGGCAACTGTGCTTGATCATTTGGTTCCAAAAGTGAGGTTATGTTTCTAATTCGTCCAAAATTTGGTCATGTTTTCATTAGAAATTTTGGTGCTGTTATAATTGTATATTAGTTATTAATAAAATGATAATATGTGGAATTTCATCGTTTCTCAAAGTCACTGTAACAATGAACTAAAAATCAGCCAATTCGAACAATTGTAGTGTTTACAAACTTCAAGGTATAAAATACGAATAAAATTCACTTATTTTTTCAAATTTCTAATCATTTCTCCGTTTTAGGCAATTATAAATGATTGTCATAGGAATTTATTCAATTTCGAAGGTTTCGTTGAACACAATTGAAAAGGAATTCAAAATTCTGAATCGATCGATTCTAACTCAAATCTTAAGAAATAAAAGTTATTAGGGTTTGAATAAAAATTGCACTCATGTTGAATGATACGACAATGGAACATTCGTTATTTTCGACCATATTTCTGGTAATCATTCTGACATTTTTACAAATCAGTAAAACAATTTAGAATTTTTTTTTTTATAACACGATTCGTGGTCCATTTTAGATGGAAGTTATGGTTGAATTAAGTGGTAGAAACTCCATCATCGAATTATTGGTCGACAGTTTAACGTATTATGGAGAGAGGTTATACAAATGTATAGAACCAACAATAATCAGGATGATTGTAAAAATTTCAATGAAAATTGGTCTTGTCTTCAATGGACATTAAGTTATTTTCGTAAATAATTCATATAATCGTAGAGGTGTGATTTTGTGGATTGTTAAAAGTCTATCACTATCTTTTTGTAATCAAAATTCACAAGCTTAATGGAAGATTGACGAGAACATGACGGATTAAACATCCCTAATTCAATCCGGTAAGTACAGTCCGTACTCGGAGGTAATTGAATTTCTCATTTGACAGACGTATCAATAATGGCGCCAAATTTAAAATTTAAACGAATTTAATATACAGCTATAATTGAACCTTGTAGACTATTTTACATGTTATCATTATCAATACCACTATCAATACTATTAATCGAACTCGCCATTATTGTTAATAAAATACGAAATTACTGAGTTAAATCATCGACAAATAAGAAAATTCGAAATAACCGATAAAAATCGATAAATTCGATCAAATGCAAAATAATTGATCGAAAACACAAATAAGCGACACGAATACAAACAAACGATATAAATATACAATATTCAGTGAATAATCGCAGGCAATCAAAAATTGAGAAAATTAAAAACAACCAACAACGGACAACTTACAGGTTGCAAATAAATATAGAGGTACAGGTTTCAAATTTTTTCATTGTTAACTTGACGTGACCATCTACTACGTCACTAAAAGTCTAGCGTACCAATCTTATTTCTGATAATTCCCCATTTATTGACATATACGTTTAGGAAATTTTGTTTTGTTAGATTCTCGTCAAGATTCAATTACCTCCGTGTACCGAGAATATCTTGTCATTTCACATATAGTTAATTGGCAGTCAATTTAAATTATTACGTAACTATTATTATTAGATTATTACCGAACTCTTCTTTTCAATGACGTAGTTCCTTTCAAGAAGAAACCATTGCTTTGTTTGGTTATTTTCAAATTTTGCGCCTTTATATACATCCAATAATAGTTATTTTCATTACAAAGGGCGGAAAATGATTCTTAGCGGACCAACTGTGTTTGTTGTTTCTCCAATTAAAATCTTATAATCCGAATGAATTGAGTATAGCACGTTTTATTTTTTTATACAAAATAGATCATTAGAGCTAAAGGGTAGAAATTAAGGTAAAATCTGGATACTTTTTGTTAATTTCTAAAGTTGATTTTATGGGAGATCAAGTGTACGTTCTTTTTTGTCAAAAATTTGACAAAGAATACGATTTATAACATTGAAAAAATTCTTAAGTTCTTTCTTAATGCTAGATAATCAATTTTTAACAAACTCGGATACTAAAGGTGGAAATTTGACGATTGATAAATTTTTTAGTCCTTTATGGAGCTGTATTTTTAACTTTCCTTTTTAATTCTAAGCAATGTCAATTCTAAATTTACAATTTTTAACTAATTCTACGATTCAATATATGTAAGTGTTAATTAAGAAGGAACTTTGCTTATTAAGGATAAAAATTACCGTCCCTTTTTAAATTTTCATTTGTTTTAATTAGTTGGCATTTTTAATAGAAAATTAAATTAATAACGGTTTATTTAAGGTGGTGATCTGAGAAAATAACCAAGGATTTCTACAAATCCTGTAGGGCTGGCACATTGTATTAACTTCGACAAAATGGTCGTTGAACTGCAAATTTCAAATTTTAAAAACCCAGATGAATCGCTCTATTCTTGAAAATGATGTTTTCTTTCTTGAAGTTAATCTTGAACTTTATTAACATCTGTGAATTCATCCCAAAGCACGTAAATGTATGAGGATACGAAAATTTGAGTGAAGGCATGATATGCTACACTATCTCAAATGTATCTACTTAGAGGGCCTATAACGCCGTTTAAGTTCGCTTTAGCCTACGGTTTTGTGAACGTAGATCAGCTTCTTATTTTAACTCTATAATCTGAATTAACGACAAACTATTGAAACAAGAGCATGTAAAGTATATTACTAATTTTCAGAAAGAATCGGACCTCAAAATCGTAGACTATTGCGAGCTGAAATTGCGTTGCATACTCTATTTGTGAAAAAGAGAGGTGGCTGAGATATGAAAAAGAAATATATAGTCTGTTAACAAAGATTGAATTGAATATCATATTGAGATCAGTTCTATTACAATTTTTACTCAATAATGTTCAGTTTTTCACCTACTATGCTGAGGTATGGCAATGATGACGACTGAAAATCTAGGAAACTGACAAGTTTTTTTCTCGGAAATTTTCTTCTAAATGTGCGCGGTTAGAAAGTTGAATCAAAAATAGGGGTTCAAATTAAAAAAAATAAATAATGATGACGCAATTTTGTCGCTGCGGTAACTTGTAAAGTCGTTTTGACAGCCATAAAAAGTAATGAAAAAGAGGTACCAGTCTCGGCATTTTTCGAAATTTGGATGAATAAAAGAGTTGCTTGCATTTGCGGGAATTTTGATTCCCACAGTATATGGTAATTACCGCATTTCACCTCGTAGTAGGCAATGCCTCATTCCTTACTGTCATAGATCGACAGATACTTTGATAAATTTGACAATTGCCAATTACCGATGGAAACGCGACACTCTGTTGTCTTAACAATTTGTCAATGACGCAACTACGTGAAGATTTGTTAAAAACTTCGACGCCGAGTCTGTTGGTTCGGAGCTCGGGATTGTTCGTGACGGTTATAAATTAGCAGCGACAATTGGCTGCTAACGAAACAGTAAACATTTTTAAAATTATCCAGTGTTCAGTCTGCTTAGAATTCTTAATTAATCAGTTATTGAAAACTGAAAAAGAAGCGATTTTCTAAAGAAATTGTTCAACTTTGAATTTATTATAAAAATTTACGCAAATATAAAACAAGCGAGAAGTCGGTGAGTGACCCTTTATTACTCAATTTTACATTTTTATACAGAATAATATGCTATTTAACCTTTTTTAACTGAGACTTTAGTTAAGTACGACCGTAGTTTGGCTCAAGAAACCGTTTTTTATTGGAAATTATTCAACAAATGCCAAACGTATTGAAACATGAAGCAAGCTATCACTGAGCATTGACTAACTCGTTCCCTATCACTGAGAATTACGTGACTGAACACATTCTCTTTCTTTATCACTTTCTAATTTTTTTATTTTCTTTTGCCCGTTTCCTCTCTATCTCTCTCTCTCTCTCTCCTTCCCATATATATTTTTCTTATCTTTCTTTCTACGTAGTCTCTGTTTTCTTTTTTCTCACATTTTTACTTCCATTTACTTAATATTTTCTTTATATCTTGTTTTCCCTTTTTTCTTTAGCTTCTTTGTTTTTCTTTAATTCCATTTTTTCACACACTTCGACAATCCATTCCTTTTTCGGTGCTTTCTCGGTCTGTTTTTTTATCACCTGTCCTCTTTTTCGCTTTCACCATTCTCATCTTTATCTTCCTTATTTGTACTTTCGCCTACTTCACTCTATATTTATTTCTTGATTTTTTCTCTGTCTTGTGTCTTCCTTTCTCGTTATGTTTTATTCGTCTGTTCTTTTTCTTTCCCTTCTTCTCCCGTCTTTCGCCATTCTCCAGTCTCGATTTCTTCAGTTCTTTATTTTCCATTATTCTCTCTGCATTTAAATCATTTTCTTTTTTCTCTTTTTATGTTTATTGTTCCTTCTTTTAAATAAATTTTCCGTTAGTTTTCGAGTTCGAATTGAGGGTTCAATGGAATTAAAAATGTATAATTTCGGTTTTTAATTATGGCCTAATTGATCGTTCTTTTAGCTTCTCATTTCGTGTAGTCAGGTATAGCCCGAAATAGAAGTCTAGAGTTCGCGACAAAACTGTGAATAAGAACGGAGGCATTTCATTACTTTACATGGCATAATTGTCATAGAACAGCAAATAATCAAGATAGGATTAAAATATAGTTGCTTAGTTATTATCATCATTATAATTATTACTGTTGTTGTTGTCGTTGATAAAAATCGAAGTTTTAATGACCTCAAGTTTTTCCCACTGCTAAACAACAATTAAAACAATTTTTTTATATTTGCATTTGAATCATTCAAATGACTTGATCGAATTGTGTGTTGCCGACAGGGCAGTCTTTTACTTTTATGATTTAAGACTACTATACTACGGTACTCTTCTCTCTCTTTCTTCAATTATGAAATTTAATTGAGTACCGCAACGATTAGAGGCATTCAATGAAATTGAAATAGCTAACTTTTACGGTCGTTATTATTCGAAAAACAAAACCAAACGCCAAAGAACTCCAAGACCACGAAAAATGATTGAGTCATCGACAAAAACCCTCCACTATCGTGTTAAATCATCGATTTTAATGTTTATTCAACGTCAAAATTAAAGTTTTCATCCGTTTTATAATTTTAATATTTTCATAAATTAAATTCGACTTTTTTTTTGATTGGGTAATCTTACGAATTGCATCAACAAACCAGAAACTCAATCCGTGTGAGTTTTGTCGAGATGAGGTCTGAATGTTGGGATTATTAACCACTGACACGATTCCCTGGAAAATCTCCGTTTCTGTCTCAATTTTGAACGGAACATTTTGTTAAAAACTACGACGAAAATGGGGTGGATCTTAGTTGAGTGTCGATCACGTGAAATTTGTTTAGAAAGTGTAGTTCGTCAACAAAGTTCTCAAAGTGTCATCGGGTGCAAACGCGAAACTTTGTAAATCTCTCGTCATTTATCGCTTAAGTTGTGGATGGATATATAGAAATATGAGAAAATTCCGTTTATTTTGAAATATTTCCGCAATTTGTCCAGTTATTTATCTGTTCTTAGCCGATAAATTTTATAATGTCTTCGGGGTCTTAATGATGTATTTTTCCAAGATAATTAAAATGGATATAGTTTTGATTTATTTCGAAATGATGTTTGTGGTTGTTTTGTTTCCTTGAATTAAATAAGCGTAATTGTGAATTTGTTCAATATTAATTAAAACATTGAATAGAAAGAGCATTCAGCGTGACGCTCATGTAAAATATTGTTTCTTAATTGACACGTACATGAGGAATAATCAATCTTTACCACGATATATCATCTAAAAACTAAGTCATCACGTCTATATCATTTATCCAACATGAAATTTAAGCTAAAACTTTAGCAATTATAAACAAATTGCACAAGTAACACAATTGTACAATTATCCGTCCGTTTGTCTTGTCCAGCGCTTGAGCAACAGAATTCAGTAAATTAAATTATCAATTTCTTTCGAATTTAGCCCAATTCACCTCTTCCCTTTGCTTCCAAGATATTTCTGAAAAATCTCAGTCACTATTATGACTCGTAGTCCCACTCTTCGAGACGCCACAGTTCTCGTTATTCTAACAATCCACTTTTAAATTGAGTCATCTCAGTTGAACTGTTTCATTTGTATGGTTTTTAATTGAGATTTTAGGGTTTCAGCGTGTGATTTGTTTTACAAAATCAAACCACTTCAGACAGGATGTATAATGTTGGAAAAACTTGTGTGAGTCCAAAAAATGATCCTTGTTTGGATCTCACTTACGTGGTAATTTACGAATTAGATATGTTTGTTAATCATTATCTAGTGATTTTGACGATCAACGCTATATTAATCCCAGTTACAAGATAATTAATGAACCAGAAGTAGCTCTTATCTAACTCTGTCTTTCTAAAAGCTGTGACAATTTCCGAAGATTGTGTGGCTCTACTATTTTCATCTAACTTGTTTATGGTGTAATTAGCGAACTAGATGTGTCAACTTGGAAAATTTTTAGATGATCAGAGCACGTATTCAATTTAAAATTCAAAATATTGTTTGATAAGTCAGGTTCGTTCGAATCCTCTTACGTTTATCTATTTTTAAAACACAATTCTGAAATATTTATTTGATTTTTCACCAATAGTTGAAGAATTTATAAAAAGAACAACATACCTACTGTTCTGACAATTTCGAATTTAATTTGAATCAATGGATAATTTGCGATTTAAATTATTGTAAATTCGTTATTAGCGATCAATATATTGGTCCATTGTTGTTCAATTTGAAATTTTTAGTTTATTTAATAGTAAATAACAGAGTTTCTTGGCTTATGGGGCAACTTCAGTGATTTTTTGTGCACTAAGATTCTGTTTGTTAGATTCAGTAGAAAAAGTTGACTCAAAGAGAATTTTTTCGAAATTTTCTTAGCAAAAATAGCTTTCTTCTTCAATCGGAGACGATTTAGCCAATTTTGGTTTGTTTTAAGGTGATGGAGTGTACAGCAAGCTCAGACATGTGATGATTTTGGGATTCTAGGACGTGAAATCAGGGTTTACAACGTTAGCAAGTAAGTGCAACGCCTATTTCACAACAAAATTTTGAAATTTCATGTAAAAATTGTCTAATTGAAGGCCAAAATGTCAAGTTGTTGGAGAAAATTTCCATTTCTATTAGATGAAATAGGGAAGTTCACTGATTTTTTGTGCAATGGGATGCTGTTTGTTAAATTCAGTACAAAAACTTGCCTCAAAGAGGATTTTTTCAAAATTTTCTTAGCAAAAATTGCTTTTTTTCTCCACTCGGAGACGATTTAGCCAATTGAGGTTCGTTTTAAAGTGATGGAGCGTACAGCAAGCTCTGACATGTAATAATTTAGGGATTCGAGGACGTGAAATTAGGGTTTACAACGTTAGCAAGTAGATGCAACGCTTATTTCACACCAAAATTTAGTAATTTCGTGTAAAAATTGTCATATTAATGGACAAAATGGCAAGTTTTTCAAGAAAATTTTCATTTCTAGTAGATGAAATTGTACATAAAGAAAGTGGAATGCGTAAATTTTAAAGAAGACACTCTACACACGACACATGCATTTGATCATCTTTTAGAATACATGGCCCCATTTAGCAGATAGCTTGGATAAACACCACGGCGCATGTCCAACAGGAAGAAAAATGTCAAAAGTCGACTTATGGTTAATTTCCACGTGTGAAGTAAATTTGGTACGGTTTATTTTAATTTATGTCATTTTATTATTTGATTGATACAACTGTTTTTAAGTAATTGATAATAATTGTGTAATGGTTTATGTTTACGACTGGTTTGTACCATTGCACACCTAGTAATAATATTATATCGTTTTGCTCGTTTTTCAATTTCGAATGGTGACATTCTAGAACATAATTAGGTAACACTGTAATGATTGTAGAATGAATTGTTTTGTAGATGTTCTTAAATTGTAGCCCTGAGGAAGCCGCAAATATAGCAGCGAAACTGTCGGCGTAGTTGTGATATTTAATTCAATCCTTCCTATTACCTCAATACTATAACATACAATCATAATTGGAAAGAATGGATGATAACCATGATATAGATTTACAAAGTTTCGCGTTTGCACCCGATGATACTTTGAGAACTTTGTTGACGAACTACACTTTCTAAACAAATTTCACGTGATCAACACTCAACTAAGATCCACCCCATTATCGTCGTAGTTATTAACAAAATGTTCCGTTCAAAATTGAAACAGAAACGGAGATTTTCCAAGGAATCGTGTCAGTGGTTAATAATCCCAACATTCAGACCTCATCTCGACAAAACTCACACGGATTGAGTTTCTGGTTTAGTTGATGCAATTCGTAAGATTACCCAATCAAAAAAAAAGTCGAATTTAATTTATGAAAATATTAAAATTATAAAACGGATGAAAACTTTAATTTTGACGTTGAATAAACATTAAAATCGATGATTTAACACGATAGTGGAGGGTTTTTGGCGATGATTCAATCATTTTTTTGTGGTCTTGGAGTTTTTTGTCGTTTGGTTTTGTTTTTCAAATAATAACGACCGTAAAAGTTAGCAATTTCAATTTCATAGAATGCCTCTAATCGTTGCGGTATTCTTTTAAATTTCATTATCGAAGAAAGAGAGAGAAGAGTACCGTAGTATAGTAGTCTTAAATCATAAAAGTAAAAGACTGCCCTGTAGGCAACACACAATTCGATCAAGTCATTTGAATGATTCAAATGCAAATATAAAAAAATTGTTTTAATTGTTGTTTAGCAGTGGGAATAACTTGAGGTCATTAAAACTTCGATTTTTATCAACGACAACAACAACAGTAATAATTCTACTGATGATAATAACTAAGCAACTATATTTTAATCCTATCTTGATTATTAGCTGTTCTATGACAATTATGCCATGTAAAGTAATGAAATGCCTCCGTTCTTATTCACAGTTTTGTCGCGAACTTTAAACTTCTATTTCGGGCTATACCTGACTACACAAAATGAGAAGCAATAAGAACGATCAATTAGGCCATGATTAAAAACCGAAATTATACAATTTTTAATTCCATTGAACCCTCAATTCGAACTCGAATACTAACGGAAAATTTATTTAAAAGAAGGAACAATAAATATAAAAAGAGAAAAAAGAAAATGATTTAAATGCAGAGAGAAAAATGGAAAATAAAGAGCTGAAGAAATCGAGACTGGAGAATGGCGAAAGACGGGAGAAGAAGGGAAAGAAAAAGAACAGACGAATAAAACATAACGAGAAAAGAAGGCACAAGACAGAGAAAAAATCAAGAAGTAAATATAGAGTGAAGTTGGCGAAAGTACAAATAAGGAAGATAAAGATGAGAATGGTGAAAGCGAAAAAGAGGACAGGCGATAAAAAAACAGACCGAGAAAGCACCGAAAAAGGAATGGATTGTCGAAGTGTGTGAAAAAATGGAATAAAAGAAAAACAAGGAAGCTAAAGAAAAAAGGGAAAACAAGATATAAAGAAAATATTAAGTAAATGGAAGTAAAAATGTGAGAAAAAAGTAAACAGAGACTACGTAGAAAGAAAAATAAGAAGAATACATATGGGAAGGAGAGAGAGAGAGAGAGATAGAGAGGAAACGGGCAAAAGAAAATAAAAAAATTAGAAAGTGATAAAGAAATAGAATGTGTTCAGTCACGTAATTCTCAGTGATTGGGAACGAGTTAGTCAATGCTCAGTGATAGCTTGCTTCATGTTTTAATACGTTTTTCATTTGTTGAATAATTTCCAATAAAAAACGGTTTCTAGAGCCAAACTACGGTCGTACTTAACTAAAGTCTCAGTTAACAAAGGTTAAATAGCATATTATTCTGAATAAATATGTAAAATTGAGTACTAAAGGGTCACTCACCGGCTTCTCGCTTGTTTTATATTTGCGTAAATTTTTATAATAAATTCAAAGTTCAACTATTCCTTTAGAAAATCGCTTCTTTTTCAGTTTTCAATAACAGACAAAATCACAATTCTAAGCTGACTGAACTCAGGATAATTTGAAATAGTTTACTATTTCGTAAGCAGCCAATTGTCGCTGCTAATTTATAACCGTCACGAACAATCCCGAGCTCCGAACCAACAGATTCGTCGTCGACGTTTTAAACAAATCTTCACGTTGTTGCGACATTGACAAATTGTTAAGACAACAAAGAGCCGCGTTTCCATCGGTAATTGGCAATTGTCAAATTTATCAATGTATGAGCCGATCTACGACATAAAGGAGTGAGGCATTGCCTACTACGAGGGGAAATGCGGTGATTACCATATACAGTGTGAATCAAAAGTCCCGCAAATGCAAACAACTCTTTTATTCATCCAAATTTCGAAAAATGTCGAGACAGGTATCTCTTTTCATTTATTTTTAAAGGCTGTCAAAACGACTCTACAAGTTACCGCAGCGACAAAATTGCGTCATCATAGTTTATTTTTTTTCATTTGAACCCCAGTTTTTGATTCAATTTTCTTACCGCGCACATAAAGAAGAAAATTTCCGAGAAAAAAACTTGTCAGTTTCCTAGATTTTCGGTCGTCATCATTGCCATGCGTCAGCATAGTAGGTGGAAAACAGAATATCATTGAGTAAAAATTGTAACAGAACAGATCACATTATGATTTTCAATTCAATCTTTGTTAACAGACTATATATATTTCCTTTTCATATCTCAGCCACCTCTCTTTTTCACATATAGAGTATTCAACGCAATTTCAGCTCGCAATAGTCTACGATTTTGAGGTCCGATTCTTTCTGAAAATTAGTCATATACTTTACGTGCTCTAGTTTCAATTGTTTGTCGTTAATTCAGATTACGGAGTTAGAATAAGAAGCTGATCCACGTTCACAAAACCGTAGGCTAAAGCGAGCTTAAACAGCGTTATAGGCCCTCAAAGTAGATCCTGTTGAGATACTGTAGCATATCATGCCTTCACTCAAATTTTCGTATCCTCATACATTTACTTGCTTTGGGATGAATTCACAGATTTTAATAAAGTTCAAGATTAACTTCAAGAAAGAAAACAACATTCCCAAGAATAGAGTTATCTATCTTGGTTTTTAAAATTTGAAATTTGCAGTTCAACGACCATTTAGTCGAAGTTAAGACAATGTGCCAGCCCTACAGAATTTGTTGAATTCCTTGTTTATTTTCCAAGATCACCAGCTTAAATAAACTTTTATTAATTTAATTTTTTATTAAAAATTCCAACTAATTGATACATATAAAAATTTAAAGAGGCACGGAAATTTTTATCCTTAATAAGCAAAGATCCATCTTAATTAACACTTACATATATTGAATCGTAGGATAAGTTAAAAATTGAAAATTTATAGTTGACATTGTTTAGAATTCAAAAGGAAAGTTAAAAATACAGCTCAATAAAGGACAAAAAAATTTATCAATCGTCAAATTTTCACCTTTAGTATCAGAGTTTGTTGAAAATTGATTATCTAGGATTAAGAAAGAACCTAAGAATTTATTCAATGTTATAAATTGTATTCTTTGTCAAATTTTTGACAAAAGAGAACGTAGACTTGATCTACCATAAAATCAACAATAGAAATTTACAAAAAGTATCCTGATTTTGACTTAACTTCTACCCTTTAGCTCTAATGATCTATTTTGTATAAAAAAATAAATCGTGCGATACTCAATTCATTCAGATTATAAGATTTTAATTAGAGAAACAACGTACACAATTGGTCGCTAAGAATCATCTTCCGCCCTTTGTAATGAAAATAACTATTATAGGTTGTATATCAAGGCGCAAAATTTGAAAATAATTAAACCAAGCAATTGTTTTTTCTTGAAAGGAACTACGTCATTGAAAAGGAGAGTTCAGTAATAACTTAATAATAATAGTTACGTAATAATTTAAATATACTGCCAATTAACTATATGTGAAATGACAAGATATACTCGGTACGCGGAGGTAATTGAATCTTGACGAGAACCAAACAAAACAAAATTTCCTTAAAGTATATGTCAAAAAGTAGGGAATTATCAAAAATAAGATTGGAACACTAGATTTTAAGTGACGTAGTAGATGGTCATGTCTTGTTAACAATGAAAAAATTAGGAATTTGAACCTTAATATTCATTTACAACCTGTAAGTTGGCCGTTGTTCGTTTTTTCAG
Source organism: Mylabris phalerata (assembly GCA_020740385.1). Lineage (NCBI taxonomy): Eukaryota > Metazoa > Arthropoda > Insecta > Coleoptera > Meloidae > Mylabris > Mylabris phalerata. Next base: position 39,689 of record JAJEOX010000133.1, read on the forward strand.
TTTTTGATTGCCTGCGATTATTCACTTAATTTTGTATGTTTATATCGTTTGTTTGTATTCGTGTCGCTTATTTGTGTTTTCGATCAATTATTTTGCATTTGATCGAATATTTCGATTTTTAATCGATTATTTCGAATTTTCTAATTTGTCGGTGTTTTAACTTAGTAATTTCGTATTTTATTAACAATAACGGCGAGTTGGATTGATAGTATTGATTGTGGTATTGATTATGATAACATGTAAAATAGTTTACAAGTTTCAATTATAGCTGGATATTAAATTCGTAAATATTTCAAATTAGGCGTTATTATTGATCCGTCTGTCAAATGAGAAATTCAATTACCTCCGTGTACGGACTGCACTTACCGGATTGAATTAGGGATGTTTGATCCGTCATGTTCTCGTCAATCTTTCATTAAGTTAGTGAATTTAGTTTACAAAAAGTTAGTGGTGGACTTTTAACAATCCACAAAATCACACCTCTACGATAATTTGAATTATTTCCGAAAATAACTAAATGTCCAATGAAGACAAGACCAATTTTCATTGAATTCTTTACAATTATCCTGATTATTGTTGGTTCTATACATTTGTATAACCTCTCTGCATAATTAAACTATCGACCAATAAATCGATGATAAAGTTTCTACCACATAATTCAACCATAACTTTTATCGAAAATGGACTACGAATAGTGTTGTAAGAAAAAAACAATTGCTAAATTGTTTTACCGATTTGTAAAAATGTCAGAATGATTACCTGAAATGAGGTCGAAAATAACGAATGTTCCATTGTCAAATCATTCAACATGAATACAATTTTTATCCAAATCCTAATAATAACTTTTATTTCTTAAGATTTGAGTTTGAATCGATCGATTCAAAATTTAGAATTCCTTCTCAATTGAGTTTAACGAAACCTTCAAAATTGAATAAATTTCAATGACAATCATTTATAATTGCCTAAAACGGAGAAATGATTAGAAATTTGAGAAAATCAGTGAATCTTATTCGTATTTCATACCTTGAAGTTTGTAAACATTATAACGATTGTTCGAATTGTCTGATTGTTTGTTCATTGTCACCGTTACTTTGAGAAACGATGAAATTCCACAAATTATCATTTTATTAATTATTAATAAACAATTATGACAGCATCAAAATTTCTAATGAAAATATGACGGAAAATAGGACGATTTAGAAACATAACCTCACATTTTTAACCTATTGATCAAGCACAGTTGCCTCGTTTTTCCTTCAAGTTGCTGTCTCATTTGTCATAAAACGACTTTATTGACATCAAAGAACACGGACAGGAATTCTTTTAAATCTAATAAAAGTAAGAAGACACAAAAATTGAGATTAATAAGACCTATTTGTTTAAAATTATTATATAAATAGAGGATGTTTATAGAAATAATTGTTATGTCGGCAACAGCGTATATTTTACTCGGTTGAGATAATTTCATATGTATACTTCATCAATATTTACAATGTTTTGACCTAAAATCAAAGTTTCAGAATTTTAATCAGTTTTTGAAAACTGAATTAGAAGCGATTTTCTTAGAAATTGTTCAACTTTGAATTTATTATAAAAATGTACGCAAATAGGAAACAAGCGAGAAGTCGGTAAGTGACACTTGAGTACACTATTTTACATATTTATTCAGAATAATATGCTTTTTAATCTTAGTTGGTTGTTACTTTAGTTACGTAGGACCGTAGTTAGGCTCGAGAACCCGTTTTTCATTGGAAATGGTTCAACAAACTCAAAACGTAGTAAAATATGAAGCAAGCTATGACAGAGCATTTACAAATTCGTTCCCAATCACTGAGACTTACGTGACTACACACTTTCTCTCTCTTTAACACTTTCTTATTTTTTTGTTTTCAATTGTCTGTTCCCTCTTTTTCTCTCTCTCTCCTTCCCATATATATACTTCTTACCTCTCTTTCTTCGTAGTTTCTGTTTTCCGGTATCCCATATTTTTACTTCCATTTACTTAATATTTTCTTTATATCTTGCTTCCCCTTTTTTCTTTAGCTTCCTTGTTTTTTTTTATTCCAATTTTTCACACACTTCGACAATCCATTTCTTTTTTGGTGCTTTCTCGGTCTGTTCTTTTATCCCCAGTCCTCTTTTTCGCGTTCACTGTTCTCATCTTTATTTTCCTTATGTGTACTCTCGCCTACTTTACTCTACACTTATTTCTTGATTTTTTCTCTGTCTTGTGTCTTCCTTTCTCGTTATGTTTTATTCGTCTGGTATTTTTCTTTCCCTTTTTTCTCCCGTCTTTCGCAATTCACCAGTCTCCATTTCTTCAGTTCTTTAATCTCCATTATTCATTCTGCATTTAAATCATTTTCTTTTTTCTCTTTTTATGTTGATTGTTCCTTTCTTTAAATAATTATTCCGTTAGTTTTCGTGTTCGAATTGAGAGTTCAATGTAATTAAAAATTGTATAATTTTGGTTTTTAATTATGGCCTAATTGATCGTTCTTATTGTTTCTCATTTCGTGTAGTCAGGTTTAGCCCGAAATTGAAGTTTAAAGTTAGCGACAAAACTGTGAATAAGAACGGTAGCAATTCATTACTTTACTTGACATAGTTGTCATAGAACAGCAAATAATCAAGATAAGATTAAATTAAAATGGTTTAGTTATTTTCATCATTATTATTATTACTGTTGTTGTTGTCGTTGATAAAAATCGAAGTTTTAATGATCTCAGGTAATTCCCACAACTAAACTACAATTAATACAAGTTTTTTTATGTTTGCATTTGAATCTTTCTAATGACTTGATAGAATTGTGTGTGGCCGACAGGACAGTCTTTGACTTTTTTGATTTAGGACTACAATACTACGTTACTCTTCTCTCTTTTTCTTTGATTATAAAATTTAATAGAGTACCGCAACGATTAGAGGCATTCCATGAAATTGAAATTGCTTCATTTTCCGGTCGTTATTATTCGAAAAAAAAACAAACCCCGAAAAACTCCAAGTCCACAAAAAATGATTGAATCATCGCCAAAAACCCTCCACTATCGTGTTAAATCATCGATTTAATGGTTTATTCAACATCAAAATTCAATATTTCATCCGTTTTATAATTTTAATATTTTCATAAATTAAATTCGATTTTTTTTTTGATTGGGTAATTTTACGAATTGCATCAACTAACCAGAAACTCAATCCACGTGAGTTTTGTCTAGATGAGGTCTGAATATAGGGCCTATTAAGCACTGACACGATTCCCTGGAAAATCTCCATTCCTGTCTCTATTTTCAACGGAACATTTTGTTAATAACTACGACGATAATGGGGTGGATCTTCGTTGAGTGTTGATCACGTGTAATTTGCTTAGAAGGTGTAGTTCGTCAAAAAAGTTCTCAATGGAACTTCGGGAGCAAACGTGAAATTCTCGTAAGTCTCTCGTCATTTATCGCTTGAGATGTGGAAGGTTATATAAAAATATGAGAAAATTCCGTTTGTTTTGATATATTTCCGCAATTTGCCCAGTTCTTTATCTGTTTTTAGCCAATAAATTTAAAACTATCTTCGGGATCTTTATGATGTATTTTTTCTAGATAATAAAAATGGATTTAGTTTTGATTTATTTTGAAATGATGTTTGAGGTTGTTCCGTTTTGTTGAATTATATTAGCGTTATTGTGAATTTGTTCAATTTTAATAAAAACATAGAATAAAAAAAAGCATTCAGCGTGACGTTCATGTAAAATATTGTTTCTTAATTGACACGTATATGAAGAATAATAAATCTTTAGCACGATATATTATCTACAAACTAACAGACATCACATCTATATCATTTATCCAACTTGAAATTTAAACTAAAACTGTAGCAATTATAAACAAATAGCTCAAGTTACACAATTGTACAATTATCCGCCCGTTTGTCTTGTCCAGCGCTTGAGCAACAGAATTCTGTCAATTAAATTATCAATTTCAGTCGAATTTTGTCCAATTCACTTCTTCACTTTGCTTCCAAGATATTTCTGAAATATCTCTGCCTCTATTAGGACTCGTAGTCCCACTCCTCGAGACGCCGCTGTTCTTGTTATTCTAACAATCCACTTTTAAATTGAGTCATCTCAGTTGAGCTGCTTCATTGGTATGGCTTTTAATTAAGATTTTACGGTCTCAGCGTGTGATTAGTATTACAAAATTAAGCCACTTCAGACAGGATGTATAATGTTGGAAATACTTGTGTGAGCCCAAAAAATTATCCTTGTTTGGAAAACAGCACCACCATCAATCAGGTATGAGTTTTGACCATTTTTATACGTAAAAATTAGGAATAATATTGATTAAAATTTGTAGACCAGACCAGTTGAAAATAATCGGATCGAAAACTTGTGACGGAGCATACACCTTTTATCGCCCTTGGTTTGTTTTAACCTTTTAATTCGGCGTGAATTAGGGATTTTTGAAGAAATCTCCGGGGGAACGTCAACGACAAAGGAACAGGTTTCCAGCAGGTTTATAAGCGTAGAAAATTCGTATCGAACAGAAGAAGAAACTTGTTATATTCTTTTAAGTAATTGTCCGATAAAAAGTTGCAATACTTTCGTCTATTATTCCAAAATTGTATGTTTGAACGTATTGAAGATAATCAGTCACGGCTATAGAGTTCGTTATACGTATAGAAATGTGTACTTTGACAGCATAACTATACCAGTATAATGCTCAATTGAATTGACATTCTCAATTATAAAAAAGATAATTTAACAGAGGGAAAAATACTGTAGAAAACAAGCAAACTAGAACACATAGCAACCAACATAAAATATAACAGGATTATAATTTGAAACGAATGCCCGTTATAATAGCGATTTTTCAGATTCAGATCTTGTTAATAAGAATTTTGTTATCAATCAAACTGTCATCAATACCATTACAGTCTCATTACCGTCGATTCTTTTTGCTGATTCTAACGAGAATTCCTCCATGTTGTAAATTTAATTCAATCACTATTGAAACCTGAAAAAAGCGACTTATTTTTGAGGAAAATTCACTCCAAATAGCAAGTCATTTTATAGGTTTAACAACATAAAAGGGACACGGTAAATTTAGACGGACAATAGGAAGAAATAGAAAAGAAAAGGAAATGAATGAGTATAAAGTCGTACGTTTTATTACGTTTCGGTTTGTTTTTTTTTTAACTCAAAAATTCGGCACTTTAACTTTTTGATAATCTTAGTGCAGAAAAAATTGGTAAATTGATCACTTATTTTAGAATAGATCAAGAAGTTAACTCGAGAGGTCGCTAAATTGTCTCACCTCAACTGGCATATTTTATCTAAAAAATCGAAAATTTGGATGAAAAATCAAGCCAGAAATTTGGAAATTTATCTTAAAAGGAATTAAAAGTGAAATAATGGCCTCTACTTCACAATTTAACAATGAAATTCCATGCAAAATTTGCGTGGCTTCATAATAAGTCAATATAGTCTCCTCCTCGTTACAATTTGTTAACAATATAGAAAATAATCATTTAGAATTCAGGGTTGATTCCAATTTAGTAACAAAATTCATTAAAAACTGATGACAGTGTTAAAATTTTTTGGAAATGCTCAAAAATTTTGTTTTCAAATTAACCTAAATTTAACTGAGATTCATTATTTATTACTTCCGCATACAATCTATTAGAAAAATGATTATTTATATCTAATTTTGTATTACAGTCAGTAATTCAACTCGTGAGGCAATTAAATTGTTACCATTCTGCAAGCCAATTGTACCCAGAAGGATCGATAATTTTAAAGAAATCGAACAACTAAAGACCATAAAATCCTCATACTCCCCGCCTTTTGGTGATTTGGAGGCAAAATTTTATTCCAAATTTCTTCAAATCGTTGTTGAATCAAGAAAATGCTTGTGAAACACGAGTAAAACTGTACAACTGAGATATAATCATAGAAAAGTCAAATGAATATCGGCGATTTAAATCTACCGTTATCTGATTAAACCGAACTAAAACCTAATTGAGAAAATCAATTGTGAATTTTTACGATGCCAAATATACAATGTGGATATGCCATTTTTTAAATGAAGTTTTATAATTTTTCGCAACTCGCACGGGAAATAAACAACAACAACATTCCCAAATAGGCTCATTGGTAATGAACAATAAAAATTAACACAAAACTAAATTTCCTCCTATACTGATAAAAAAAATTGTGATGATGGTAATGATGATGATGATGATGATAAACAAGAAAGTCTTGAAAATTTTAAAAATGCATTTAGGGGTCTTCTCCGAAACGACTATATTATGTCACAATCACACGCGAAAAAAAACTGAATGTAAATGATTCATGCTGGTTGGGGATTCAACACTTTATATAAAGCGTACAAAGTATAAATGAAAGACTTGAGACGTGTTTATACAGGATGGAAAAAAATAGAAAAAGCTACCTTGGACAAGTTAATGTGGCGAATTTTTGCATAATTATAGTTATCAAGGACAAATTTACAACCGCCAATATTCGAGCGGTATACTTTTTCAATTTGCCTGAGAAAATTCATCAAACGAAACGAAATCGTTACCTTTAAACAATATCAATTATAACGGTGTTATTGTTTTAGTTCATTATTGATTTTCTACGAAAAGACGACGAAAAGGAAGCCATAGGTTCTATTGAATTCTCTATGACAGATTTTTAAAATTTTATTTTTTTATTTAATCGTATCCATACAATATTTACGGTTCGATCACAGGTACTGGAAAAATCTAAGAGGCAATCAACAATTTTTGAAATGCCTTTCTCGCCATTATATGGCAAAAGCGACCATTTTAGGGACCGATTGAAAAATTAAAATTTCCGCCTATTATTATGAATAATTGATAAACCATAAGAAATGAAATCGTTGTTGCGGAGGAAAAAATTATCCATTCTGTTTACAGACGACAACAAGCTACCAACAAAAGTCACACCTTTAATATCTCCACCATAAGCCTAGAGACTCTGTTATTAACAATTAAATAAACAAATTATTTCAAATTGAACAACATTGGACAAATATATTGATCGCTAATAACGAATTTACAATTATTTAAAACGCAAGTTATCCTTTGAGTCAAAATAAATTCGAAATTGTTAGAACAGTAGGTATGTTGTTCTTTTAATAAATTTTTCAACTATTGGTAGAATTTCAAATAAATATTTCAAAATTGTGTTTTAAAAATAAATAAGATAAACAAAAATTGATAAAAACTTAAGAGTATTCGAACGAAACTTACTTATCAAACAAAATTTTGAATTTTAAATTGAATACGTGCTCTGATCATCTAAAAATTTTCCAAGTTGACACATCTAGTTCGCTAATTACACCATAATCAAGTTAGATGAAAATAGTAGAGCCACACAATCTTCGGAAATTGTCACAGCTTCCAGAAAGACAGAGTTAGATAAGAGCAACTTCTGGTTCATTAATTGTCTTGTAACAGGGATTATTATAGGGTTGATCGTCAAAATCCCTAGATAATGATTAACAAACATATCTAATTCGTGAATTACCACGTAAGTGAGATCCAAATAAGGATAATTTTTTGGGCTCACACAAGTATTTCCAACATTATATATCCTGTCTGAAGTGGTTTAATTTTGTAATACTAATCACACGCTGAGACCGTAAAATCTTAATTAAAAACCATACAAATGAAGCAGCTCAACTGAGATGACTCAATTTAAAAGTGGATTGTTAGAATAACAAGAACAGCGGCGTCTCGAGGAGAGGGACTACGAGTCCTAATAGAGGCAGATATATTTCAGAAATATCTAGGAAGCAAAGGGAAGAAGTGAATTGGACAAAATTCGATAGAAATTGATAAATTAATTGACAGAATTCTGTTGCTCAAGCGCTGGACAAGACAAACGGGCGGATAATTGTACAATTGTGTAACTCGTGCTATTTGTTTATAATTGCTACAGTTTTAGTTTAAATTTCAAGTTGGATAAATGATATAGATGTGATGTCTGTTAGTTTGTAGATAATATATCGTGGTAAAGATTTATTATTCTTCATATACGTGTCAATTAAGAAACAATATTTTACATGAGCGTCACGCTGAAAGCTTCTTCTATTCAATGTTTTAATTAAAATTGAACAAATTCACAATATCGCTTATTTAATTCAAGAAAACAAAACAACCACAAACATCATTTCGAAATAAATCAAAACTATATCCATTTTAATTATCTTGAAAAAATACATCATTAAGACCCCGAAGATATTATAAAATTGATCGGCTAAAAACAGATAAATAACCGGACAAATTGCGGATATATTCCAAAATAAACGGAATTTTCTCATATTTCTATATATCCATCCACAACTCAAGCGATAAATGACGAGAGATTTACGAAGTTTTGCGTTTGCACCCGATGATCCTTTGAAAACTTTGTTGACGAACTACACTTTCTAAACCAATTTCACGTGATCAACACTCAACGAAGATCCACCCCATTATCGTCGTAGTTATTAACAAAATGTTCTGTTGAAAATAGAGACAGGAATGGAGATTTTCCAGGGAATAGTGTCAGTGCTTAATAGGCCCTATATTCAGACCTCATCTAGACAAAACTCACGTGGATTGAGTTTCTGGTTTGTTGATGCAATTCGTAAGATTACCCAATCAAAAAAAAATCGAATTTAATTTATGAAAATATTAAAATTATAAAACGGATGAAATCTTGAATTTTGATGTTGAATAAACCATTAAATCGATGATTTAACACAATAGTGGAGGGTTTTTGGCGATGATTCAATCATTTTTTGTGGTCTTGGAGTTTTTTGGCGTTTGGTTTTGTTTTTCGAATAATAACGACCGGAAAATGAAGCAATTTCAATTTCATGGAATGCCTCTAATCGTTGCGGTACTCTATTAAATTTCATTATCAAAGAAAAAGAGAGAAGAGTAACGTAGTATTGTAGTCCTAAATCAAAAAAGTTAAAGACTGTCCTGTCGGCCACACACAATTCTATCAAGTCATTAGAAAGATTCAAATGCAAACATAAAAAAACTCGTTTTAATTGTAGTTTAGTTGTGGGAATTACTTGAGATCATTAAAACTTCGATTTTTATCCACGACAACCACAACAGAAATAATAATGATGAAAATAACTAAACAATTATATTTTAATCCTATCTTGATTATTTGCTGTTCTATGACAACTATGTCATGTAAAGTAATGAATTGCTACCGTTCTTATTCACAGTTTTGTCGCTAACATTAAACTTCAATTTCGGGCTAAACCTGACTACACGAAATGAGAAACAATAAGAACGATCAATTTGGCCTTAATTAAAAACCAAAATTATACAATTTTTAATTCCATTGAACTCTCAATTCGAACACGAAAACTAACGGGATATTTATTTAAAGAAAGGAACAATCAACATAAAAAGAGAAAAAAGAAAATGATTTAAATGCAGAATGAATAATGGAGATTAAAGAACTGAAGAAATGGAGACTGGTGAATGGCGAAAGACGGGAGAAGAAGGGAAAGAAAAATACCAGACGAATAAAACATATCGAGAAAGGAAGACACAAGACAGAGAAAAAATCAAGAAATAAGTGTAGAGTAAAGTAGGCGAGAGTACACATAAGGAAAATAAAGATGAGAACAGTGAACGCGAAAAAGAGGACTGGAGATAAAAGAACAGACCGAGAAAGCACCAAAAAAGAAATGGATTGTCGAAGTGTGTGAAAAATTGGAATAAAAGAAAAACAAGGAAGCTAAAAAAAAAGGGGAAGCAAGATATAAAGAAAATATTAAGTAAATGGAAGTAAAAATATGGGATACCGGAAAACAGAAACTACGTAAAAGAGAGGTAAGAAGTATATATATGGGAAGGAGAGAGAGAGAAAAAGAGGGAACTGACAATAGAAAACAAAAAAATAAGAAAGTGTTAAAGAGAGAGAAAGTGTGCAGTCACGTAAGTCTCAGTGATTGGGAACGAATTTGTAAATGCTCTGTCATAGCTTGCTTCATATTTTACTACGTTTTGAATTTGTTGACCCATTTCCAATGAAAAACGGGTTCTCGAGCCTAACTACGGTCCTACGTAACTAAAGTCACAGTCAACTAAGATTAAAAAGCATATTATTCTGAATAAATATGTAAAATAGAGTACTCAAGGGTCACTAACCGACGTCTCGCTTGTTTTCTATTTGCGTACATTTTTATAGTAAATTCAAAGTTGAACAATTTCTAAGAAAATCGCTTCTAATTCAGTTTTCAAAAACTGATTAAAATTCTGAAACTTTGATTTTATGTCAAAACATTGTAAATATTGATGAAGTATACATATGAAATTAACTCAACCGAGTAAAATATATGCTGTTGCCGACATAACAATTATTTCTATAAACATCCTCTATTTATATAATAATTTTAAACAAATAAGTCTTATTAATCTCAATTTTTGTGTCTTCTTACTTTTATTTGATTTAAAAGAATTCCTGTCCGTGTTCTTTGATGTCAATAAAGTCGATTTATGACAAATGAGACAGCAACTTGAAGGAAAAACGTGGCAACTGTGATTGATCAACAGGTTAAAAATGAGAGGTTATGTTTCTAAATCGTCCTATTTTTCGTCATATTTTCATTAGTAATTTTGGTGCTGTCATTATTGTTTATTAATAATTACTAAAATGATAATTTGTGGAATTTCATCGTTTCTCAAAGTAACGGTGACAATGAACAAACAATCAGACAATTCGAACAATCGTTATAATGTTTACAAACTGCAAGGTATGAAATACGAATAAGATTCACTGATTTTCTCAAATTTCTAATCATTTCTCCGTTTTAGGCAATTATAAATGATTGTCATTGAAATTTATTCAATTTTGAAGGTTTCGTTAAACTCAATTGAGAAGGAATTCTAAATTTTGAATCGATCGATTCAAACTCAAATCTTTAGAAATAAAAGTTATTATTAGGATTTGGATAAAAATTGCATTCATGTTGAATGATTTGACAATGGAACATTCGTTATTTTCGACCTCATTTCAGGTAATAATTCTGACATTTTTACAAATCGGTAAAACAATTTAGCAATTGTTTTTTTCTTACAACACTATTCGTAGTCCATTTTCGAAAAAAGTTACGGTTGAATTAAGTGGTAGAAACTTTATCATCGATTTGTTGGTCGATAGTTTAATAATGCAGAGAGAATATACAAATGTATAGAACCAACAATAATCAGGATAATTGTAAAGAATTCGATGAAAATTGGTCTTGTCTTCAATGGACATTTAGTTATTTTCGGAAATAATTCATATAATCGTAGAGGTGTGATTTTGTGGATTGTTAAAAGTCCAACACTAACTTTTTGTAAACTAAATTCACTAACTTAATGAAAGATTGACGAGAACATGACGGATCAAACATCCCTAATTCAATCCGGTAAGTGCAGTCCGTACACGGAGGTAATTGAATTTCTCATTTGACAGACGGATCAATAATGGCGCCAAATTTGAAATTTTTACGAATTTAATATCCAGCTATAATTGAAACTTGTAAACTATTTTACATGTTATCATAATCAATACCACAATCAATACTATCAATCCAACTCGCCATTATTTTTAATAAAATACGAAATTACTAAGTTAAATCTCCGACAAATAAGAAAATTCGAAATAACCGATTAAAAATCGATATATTCGATCAAATACAAAATAATTGATCGAAAACACAAATAAGCGACACGAATACAAACAAACGATATAAACATACAAAATTAAGTGAATAATCGCAGGCAATCAAAAACTGAAAAAATTAAAAACAACCAACAACGGTCAACTAACAGGTTGCAAATGAATATTAAGGTTCAAATTCCTAATTTTTAACTTCCCCGACCAGAGGGTAGGGAAGTTATTAGTTTCGGACCAAAATTTCGAATTCGAGATTTCACCAGATCTTTACGTTTTGAGGTCCCCTGAACACGTTTTTGAAGTTTTTAGCATGATGTCCGTGTGTGTGTGTGTGTGTGTGTGTGTGTGTGTGTATGTTTGTGCGTCTGTCGGTTCCAACGATTACTCAAAAACGGTTTCACCGATTGAGTTCAAATTTGGTCAGCACAAACTATTTGGTGGCCGTTCGAGTTGATTAGTTTTTGGTGCCAATCGGACCACGGGGGTGGAAGGGGGAGAGGTTGATTGAAAAAAATTCAAGATAACATATTAATTTGATATCACCAATCGAAAGGGCATGTGCTTTTATGTCCGAAACGATACCCATCATGTGCGATGTTCTTTTCTTTTTTTAAATAAGGGCACAAAATTGCCAAAATAGTCTAGTCAACCAATTCAAATTTGCCGCCTTCTATCAGGGATCGGTTGCCATAGAAAAGAGTTGTTGTTCACGATTCAATTGCGAAATTTTGAAATGACAGTTTGGAAGGTTATCCAACATAATTTTTAAAGCGTAGCAAAATTTATAACGGTAGTTTATAAAGACAGAATGATATCTACTGTTGATATCACTGAAGGCATAAAATCCTATGCGTTTGTTTACATTCTTCTGTCATATTTGAAACGTAACCTCAGAATATTTGTTTTCAAGCGGTTTTTTGAGCGGGTTTTGTGTTTCGGTTAGCGCTTTTTTAATAAATAAATGTTTTAAAATAATATAAATTTTGATTTCTCCTAAAAAGGAAATGTATATTCCCTCGACAATTCAATCCATATAATTTGAATTTTTCCATGTTTTTGTTGGGACTACCGTACTACTTTTTATTCCGCGCTCAAATGACAGTTCTGTCGTTCTGTCAAAATTTCGCAATTGAATTGTGAATCGAATTGTAAGAAAGTCGAACTGAAAAGTCTGTGTGTGGAATCACCGATTAGTGAACAGAGTTTTTGTTGACGAGATGCTGGTTCCTCATTGAATTTTTCGGTGGTTGTGAGATAGCCACGGTTCTCGATTCCCGATTTTGATTTTTATAGTAAGTTAGTTTTTTTTTTTTTTAATAAAGTATCTCCAATAGAAAAAATAGTATACAAAACTCGTGCTACGGTACTCGTTTTTTTAAAAACTCGGACTCGTGTCGGGGAAGTTATTAGGCCGGTTCATAGATTCGGCCCCTTTCAAATTTTTTCATTGTTAACAAGACATGACCATATAATACGTCACTTAAAATCTAGTGTTCCAATCTTATTTTTGATAATTCCCTACTTTTTGACATATACTTTAAGGAAATTTTGTTTTGTTTGGTTCTCGTCAAGATTCAATTACTTCCGCGTACCGAGTATATCTTGTCATTTCACATATAGTTAATTGGCAGTATATTTAAATTATTACGTAACTATTATTATTAAATTATTACTGAACTCTTCTTTTCAATGACGTAGTTTCTTTCAAGAAAAAACAATTGCTTGATTTGGTTATTTTCAAATTTTGGACCTTTATATACAACCTATAATAGTTATTTTCATTACAAAGGGCGGAAAATGATTCTTAGCGACCAATTGTGTACGTTGTTTCTCTAACTAAAATCTTATCATCTGAATGAATTGAGTATCGCACGTTTTATTTTTTTTATACAAAATAGATCATTAGAGCTAAAGGGTAGAAGATAAGTCAAAATCAGGATACTTTTTGTTAATTTCTATAGTTGATTTTATTATAGATCAAGTGTACGTTCTCTTTTGTCAAAAATTTGACAAAGAATACAATTTATAACCTTGAATAAATTCTTAGGTTCTTTCTTAATCCTAGATAATCAATTTTCAACAAACTCTGATACTAAAGGTGGAAATTTGACGATTGATAAATTTTTTTGTCCTTTATTGAGCTGTATTTTTAACTTTCCTTTTGAATTCTAAACAATGTCAACTATAAATTTTCAATTTTTAACTTATATTACGATTCAATATATGTAAGTGTTAATTAAGATGGATCTTTGCTTATTAAGGATAAAAATGTCCGTGCCTCTTTGAATTTTTATATGTTTCAATTAGTTGGCTTTTCTAATAAAAAATTAAATTAATAAAAGTTTATTTAAGCTGGTGATCTTAGAAAATTAACAAGGAATTCAACAAATTCTGTAGGGCTGGCACATTGTCTTAACTTCGACAAAATGGTCGTTGACCTGCAAATTTCAAATTTTAAAAACCAAGATAGATAGCTCTATTCTTGGGAATGTTGTTTTCTTTCTTGAAGTTAATCTTGAACTTTATTAAAATCTGTGAATACATCCCAAAGCAAGTAAATGTAAGAGGAAACGAAAATTTGAGTGAAGGCATGATATGCTACAGTATCTCAACAGGATCTACTTTGAGGGCCTATAACGCTGTTTAAGCTCGCTTTAGCCTACGGTTTCGTGAACGTGGATCAGCTCCTTATTCTAACTCCGTAATCTGAATTAACGACAAACTATTGAAACAAGAGCACGTAAAGTATATTACTAATTTTCAGAAAGAATCGGAGCACAAAATCGTAGACTATTGCGAGCTGAAATTGCGTTGCATACTCTATATGTGAAAAAGAGAGGTGGCTGAGATACGGAAAAGAAATATATATAGTCTGTTAACAAAGATTGAATTGAAAACCATAATGAGATCTGTTCTGTTACAATTTTTACTCAATGATATTCTGTTTTCCACCTACTATGCTGACGCATGGCAATGATGACGACCGAAAATCTAGGAAACTGACAAGTTTTTTCTCGGAAATTTTCTTCTTTATGTGCGCGGTAAGAAAATTGAATCAAAAACTGGGGTTCGAATTGAAAAAAATAAATTATGATGACGCAATTTTGTCGCTGTGGTAACTTGTAGAGTCGTTTTGACAGCCTTTAAAAATAAATGAAAAGAGATACCTGTCTCGACATTTTTCGAAATTTGGATGAATAAAAGAGTTGTTTGCATTTGCGGGACTTTTGATTCACACTGTATATGGTAATAACCGCATTTCCCCTCGTAGTAGGCAATGCCTCATTCCTTTATGTCGTAGATCGGCTCATACATTGATAAACTTGACAATTGTCAATTACCGATGGAAACGCGGCTCTTTGTTGTCTTAACAATTTGTCAATGTCGCAACTACGTGAAGATTTGTTTAAAACGTCGACGACGAATCTGTTGGTTCGGAGCTCGGGATTGTTCGTGACGGTTATAAATTAGCAGCGACAAATGGCTGCTTACGAAATAGTAAACATTTTTCAAATAATCCATTGCAAAAATTGCTTTTTTCTCCAAACGGAGACGATTTAGCCAATTTTGGTAAGTTTTACGGTGATACAGCGTACAGCGAGCTATGACACGTGATGATTTAGTAATTTTTTGACGTGAAATTGAGAGACTCTTCTCGACTGTCGTGGCGATCGGACGTGTTTCGGTGTTCGAAAAATTCCACTGTGTTGAAATTAGATTCTTTATTTGTCGGGCGATAAGAACTTATTATACCTCATTCGATAGAGTTTTTTACGTGGAGTGCTGTGGTGTTTTTGTTTTTGTTATCGGTCAACTATTTTATAAGATACAGCACTTTTTCTGGAATACACGTGGTGTGTAAAATCGAAGGGGGTAAGTCCGATAAGGATTTTTCTTTTACCGGTGGATAGCGGACAATAAATTACACAACATTATATAATTTATTTTCTTATCGGTCCGGAAATTTCCGTGTTTTAACGGTTTTTTCTCGGACCACACCCTGTTTTATTCTTATCGTTATATAACTTCGATAAGGCTCAAAGTAGTGTTGTGCGATTCCAATTTTTATTCTCGATCTATTAAAATTTGTCCGAGCTTGATCGACCCTGTAGTTATCGAATTATCGCTATTTTTCTGTTAATTACACTGTTTGTCGATTTTTAATTACATAACTTCGAAATATCCATATCAAGTGACCTATCTAATGAAAGCTCTCTTCAAGAGCAATCGATTAATGAAAGTTTCATTAAAATCGAATAATAATTAACGAAGTTATACATCTATCAGTGTGGTTATAGATAAGGGATTTTTTGAAAATAAAGCGGGCCGTACACCCCGAAATTTGTTTAAGCCCAAAAAATTCGGATTTTTGATGTTTTTTGTGGTCAATATTATTCAAGAGTGAATTCTAATCTTATCCCACGTGTCACCTTGAATTTTTATTTCAATTTTAGCGCTCTGTGGCGATTTGACCCATCAATTTGTGAGGTTGGAGGGTTGGAATCGATTGTTTTGCGATGATTGTTGACCCTGCGTTAATTTCCGATTAACAGGCTGTACTTTTATTATTGTTTGTACGGGGTGGTTCACCCAAGATCGCTTTTCTCCGACTTTTGTGATTTTTTTTATTATTATTTTTTTTCTTTTTAAGATTTTGCTCGACTATTGGGCACCTTCTGGTTATTCTACAGGCGGTCCTTTGAATGATCCATTTTAATTTAGTTGAATTTAATTGGGTTTTATTATTTTTATACTTTGACTAAAACTTAATTTTTATTTTATTTCCTTTTGACTATTTTCTTTTTTGGTACATTTGACTTGGATCATCTTCGTTCATCGACAGTAGAGAGTTTGCATGTTGTTTGTTGGTTATCGTAGTTAGTGTGCATTTTCTGTTCTTCTGCTGATTTTTCTTACTTTTCTTGTATTCTTCGTTCTGTCCTTCTCGTGTCCGTCCTTCTCGTGTCTTTTTTGTTTTTCTGCACCCTATATTTCTATATTTTGCTATATTTCTTATTTCTCGACTTGTTATTCTATTCTTTTCCATTTTTTTTTATTACCTATTTTTCCTAGCCTTACCAAATTTCTTTTAATTCTAGTTATTCTGTTACCGTATTCTAATTTATTTGCTTATTTACTGTTATTATTATTCTTTCTTTTTTTTTTATTATCAATTGACTCTTTCTATATATATATATATATTTTATTTAACCGACATTTGTTTTTGTAATTTTTATCTTTCAAACTTTTATGTGCTTTTAGAATCTACGAATTTTCCTTGTTTTTCCTACTCTAGTCGAACTGTTCTTTTTTTATCTCCGAACTTGTTTTATTTAATTTAATTTAATTTTATTTTATTCTGTTTTGTTTTATTGTATTCTGTTTTTTTTTTATTTATACATTTTGACCCAATTATTTTCTTATTTTTGTGAGTTCTCTTATAATTATTTATTTAATTGTTTATTTTATCTCATTTAGACTCTCTCTCGATTTTATTTATACAACTGTTGTATCCTTAGTAATATTTTTAACACAATAATACTCTGGCTAATAAGCTTAACAAGTAGGCTCTCCTGATTGCGAGATATACTTTTAATTATATATTCACTCAAACTAGTGCGCTGCATTAATTAATCTGTTTACTTTATTTCCACGGCTCCTCAGACAATCGGAACCTGCCGTCAGAGAGGCGAATACCAACCGGTATTCATAACGTTTAGTTCTGAGTCGAGCGTTTGCAGACACAAGTAATTGAGTGGCAGTCAAACTACAAAATAACTATTGTAGAGAGCCCACAGAAAACACATAAAAAGTGATCAATTTAAACCATTTTAGAGGCGTTGATTGGACTTCATATTTTAGTTATAATAGAGTTGTCCTCTGATTGGCTCGATATCTATTGGATATCCAGCTTAATCTGCAAACGGATGAACTTTCTCTTGATTTTCTTTTCCAGCCTCTGTAGAGATTTATACTGCCGAGCTCTCAGACTACTTTTATTTATTTTTAAGTATCTCTTGAGGGGTGCTCTTAAGTTGATTTTGCTGGAGTCCAGTTCAATTTTTTTTTTTTTTTGAAGATCAGATTCGACGTATATTGTTGGGTGTGTTTGGGGCATTTTCGGATCTGCTGTTGTTTATTGCAAAACAGAGTTGTAATGGAGAATTTTGACTGTATTTGTAGCAAAAGTTTTTCTTCGGCTGCTAAATTGCGTCATCACAGAAATTACTACTGTCGGGGTTCTACATCGGGGGATGATGGAACATGTCCGGTGTGTAATTCGAAGTTCAGAGGTTATCTGGGTATGCGGCAGCACATGCGTCGGGCACATGCTGCTGTATATAACGCGGAGTGTGAGTCGGGCGACAGAAAGAAGTATAGATCATGGTCGGAGGCTGAGACCCGACTCCTGATTAGGGAGGAGCTAAACTTTAAAGGTCAGTTTGTGAACAAACATCTGTGTGGCGTATTGACTGACCGCTCGCTGGAATCCATTAAAGGTCATCGGCGGACCAGCGAGTACAAGCGTTTGCTCGGGGAGGAGCGTTCGAATCGTGTCGGGGGCGGTGAGGCCCCGGATCGTGATTTGATCTCTAAGGACAATAATATCCCGGTTTGCGGAGATCACTCATCGTCGGACTTTGGGGCGCTATCTGGTGGGGCCCCTCCTGCTTATCCCTTAAGCCCCGAGGTTCATATCATCGAGCACCCGGCATCGCCCTCAATTTCATCTGATGAGTCGTTGGATGACGATAATGTTTTTGTACCTGACGCATCTCCGGTGCGGTCGTCAAGCTCTTCCGAGGTGCCTTATGCTGAAGATCCTCTTTTGAGGTATGTGTTCAGTGTGCTCCGTTCGGATGGGGTTCCCCAGCAGCTGCACAACATTGTAGCTCCTCTTTCGGTTGATTTATCTCAGGGTAGAAGGGTGGTTGAGAAGCTGTGTGACCACATTGTAAATGCCAGCTTCAACCGAACCTCTGTGAAAGCTGGCTTAGGTCGAGAAACGAACAACAATCGACCTATCAGGCTAACCAGGCCATATTTGTTCAAGTTGGCTCAGCGTCAATACGTTAGAAATCGTTCCATGCTTGCCGGCTCTATCATTGATGGCTCCTTTGGAGTCCCCAATCGCGCCTCCCCGTCAATTGACGCAATTGAGGCTTCTTATAAAGACATTTTCAGCGCTCACTCTAAAGAGGATAGGGAACCCATAAGGGATAATCGTAAATGCAATGTCTCTATATACTCACCTGTTACATTTGATGATTTGGGGATTGCTTTTTCGGGCAGATGCTCCGACGCCTCTGGTGTGGACGGGGTTACCTTTACCAATCTGAAAAAATTAGACAGACATTTTTTAGTTGTTTTATATAACTTGATGATGTATTACGGCTACGTGCCCCCAAAGTTGAAAATTTGTCGCACGACTTTAATTCCCAAGCTTGTGGACGATGATTTGAAGTGCCTCGATAACTGGAGACCAATTACGGTCACCAGTGTAATTTTTAGAGTATTTAACAAGATTTTGTCATCTCGTTTTAAACTTTTGGATTTTCATTTCTCGCAAAGAGGCTTTATGAGTATTGACGGTTGCTTAGCCAATACTTTGACACTTCAGTACGTCATCAAAGAATGTAGGAAGTCCTCCGTTCCTCACACAGTTACAACTATCGATGTCAGAAAGGCATTCGATTCTGTTTCCCATGGGAGCCTCATTCGTGCTATGCGCCGTTTCGATTTGCATGAAAAGATTATTAAACTTGTTATTGATTCTTATGCGGATACGTTTACCAGGATAACTTGTGGTGGCCATACTACCAATGAAATTCCCATTCTGAGGGGCGTTCGACAAGGTGACCCACTGTCGCCATACCTTTTTAATATGGTAATTGACGAGCTTATGACCGATATTCATCGGCAGGAATGCGGCCTATCTGTGGATGGGAATAAATTTGTTGCATTGGCATACGCCGATGATTTGGTGCTTTTTTCTTCATCGGTCCGTGAGGCTCAGACAATGATTAGGGTTTGTGAAAGATTCTTTGAATCTCGAGGTATGTCGATAAACGCCTCAAAGTCCACGTGCCTGGTGATAAATCGTATGAACTCCAATAGGAAGTTATATGTTGCCTCCACATCACGGTTGTTCGCTGGCGGTGCCCTTATACCAAATATTACTGTCGAACAGCAATTTAAATATCTGGGCTACCGCTTCACCTACATGGGTACTGAACCGTTAGATCTATCGAATTTGAAAATGGAATTGGAGCGTATCCAAAGATCGCCACTGCGTCCTTATCAAAAGTTTTATGTGATCAATACATACCTCCTACCGAAATACATCTTCTGCTTGCAGCGACCGAACGTCACTCTGCGGCTTTTGGAAAATGCCGACCGAATGGTTCGGCTCGCCATAAAAAAGATTCTGCATGTTCCAAAGACTTCCACAAATTCGTATTTATATTCTCCTTTGAATCGGGGTGGGCTGGGAGTCATGTGTTTCCGCACCAAGATACCGCTGGTGTTACTGAATCGCTTGAATAAAATCCTTCTTTCGGGCGATAACCAGTTAACGAGTATATTAAACTCAGATTTTGTTGCACAATTCAAAAACAAATTGGAACAATTTGCGCGTGGAATCGGCATTGGAAGGAGGGCAGAAGCAAACTACTGGGCTGGACGTTTCGAATCCGCTGCCTGTGGTGTGGGTATGTCTATAATGAAAAATAACTTAGCGTCGTCTTCTTGGATTAGGGATCCTCCGAGGTTCTGGTCGGGCCGTGATTACATTTCGGCAATCCTGCTTCGCGGCAACCTTTTGCCGACCGTGGGCGGGCTACACAATCCATCGGGCCATCGAAATTGTAGGGCCGGATGCCCCAGGACGGAGTCCCTCAGTCATGTGCTACAAAATTGCTCCGTCACGCACTTCGAAAGAATTAGAAGGCACGATCACATAGTACGTATGCTGGCCGATTTTGCAAAAAAGAAAAATATTACGGTTGAAATTGAGCCCCGTTTTCGGAATGAGAGCGGCCTACTGAGAAAGCCGGACCTCCTATTTGTGAAAAGTGGTGAGATTGTGATATCAGATGTTGGCATACATTGGGAGACACCAGTCGCTTTGGAGGTGTGCTTCCAACAGAAAATTGATCATTATAATGATAGGGCTATTTTATCCACGCTTGAGAGGCGATTTCCGAACCGTGAGATTTCGTTTGCACCATTTATTTTGAGTGCACGTGGAGGCTGGTGCCACATGAATAAACGTTTACTTGAGTTCTTGGAAATGGATAGGCGGTTCCAGAGCAATATCGTAACCAGCGTATTGAAAGGAGGGGCAATGATTCATTCTGCCTTCTCCAAAAAAGTGTGGGGGCCTTTTGTTTAGCCGGGATTAGGTGTAACTGTCTCCCAGATAGTCGTTGCATAGATACAGAATGCAGTGAGAGGTAGAGCTGGATGAACAGTTGATAATAAATTTAGAAAAAAAAAAAATTATAATCGTAAAAATTAAAAAAAAAAAGATTAAAAATTAAAATAAAAAAAAAATTATAATAATAGGTTAATTCCGTTCTATTGATGTTACCCCCTCAAGGGAGGTGTGTGATGACTTGGGGAAATTATCTTTGTTATTCTTCAAATCGGGACTGATATCGTCACGATTCCCAAGTCGGTTTGCCAGGTTTTCTTAGAGATTTTTTGTTCCGCCCTAGGAGAACCATTTTATGAATTCTTGGTGACATCCGCCTAAATATCTCGGATGGAATATCTCGTTTCTTTTGTCTTCTACTGATCTGTCAGGGGTTTTATTGAACGAGCTTTTTCCTTTACAACGGTAACAAGTAGGTGCAACGCCTATTTCACACCTAAATTTTGAAATTTCATGTAAAAATAGTCAATTTGATGGTCAAACAGGCATGTTTTTCATGAAAATTTCTATTTCTAGTTAATGAAATTGGCAACTTTACTGATTTTCTAGTGAATGAGATGCTGTTTGTTTGATCCAGTGCAAAAAGTTGCTCAAAAGAGGACTTTTTCGAAATTTTATGAGCAAAAATTGCTTTTTTCTCCAAACGGAGACGATTTAGCCAATTTTGGTAAGTTTTATGGTGATACAGCGTACAGCGAGCTATGACACGTGATGATTTAGTAATTTTATGACGTGAAATTAGGGTTTACAACGGTAACAAGTAGGTGCAACGCCTATTTCACACCTAAATTTTGAAATTTCATGTAAAAATAGTCAATTTGATGGTCAAACAGGCATGTTTTTCATGAAAATTTCTATTTCTAGTTAATGAAATTGGCAACTTTACTGATTTTCTAGTGAATGAGATGCTGTTTGTTTGATCCAGTGCAAAAAGTTGCTCAAAAGAGGACTTTTTCGAAATTTTATGAGCAAAAATTGCTTTTTTCTCCAAACGGAGACGATTTAGCCAATTTTGGTAGTTTTATGGTGATACAGCGTACAGCGAGCTATGACACGTGATGATTTAGTAATTTTATGACGTGAAATTAGGGTTTACAACGGTAACAAGTAGGTGCAACGCCTATTTCACACCTAAATTTTGAAATTTCATGTAAAAATAGTCAATTTGATGGTCAAACAGGCATGTTTTTCATGAAAATTTCTATTTCTAGTTAATGAAATTGGCAACTTTACTGATTTTCTAGTGAATGAGATGCTGTTTGTTTGATCCAGTGCAAAAAGTTGCTCAAAAGAGGACTTTTTCGAAATTTTATGAGCAAAAATTGCTTTTTTCTCCAAACGGAGACGATTTAGCCAATTTTGGTAAGTTTTATGGTGATACAGCGTACAGCGAGCTATGACACGTGATGATTTAGTAATTTTATGACGTGAAATTAGGGTTTACAACGGTAACAAGTAGGTGCAACGCCTATTTCACACCTAAATTTTGAAATTTCATGTAAAAATAGTCAATTTGATGGTCAAACAGGCATGTTTTTCATGAAAATTTCTATTTCTAGTTAATGAAATTGGCAACTTTACTGATTTTCTAGTGAATGAGATGCTGTTTGTTTGATCCAGTGCAAAAAGTTGCTCAAAAGAGGACTTTTTCGAAATTTTATGAGCAAAAATTGCTTTTTTCTCCAAACGGAGACGATTTAGCCAATTTTGGTAAGTTTTACGGTGATACAGCGTACAGCGAGCTATGACACGTGATGATTTAGTAATTTTATGACGTGAAATTAGGGTTTACAACGGTAACAAGTAGGTGCAACGCCTATTTCACACCTAAATTTTGAAATTTCATGTAAAAATAGTCAATTTGATGGTCAAACAGGCATGTTTTTCATGAAAATTTCTATTTCTAGTTAATGAAATTGGCAACTTACTGATTTTCTAGTGAATGAGATGCTGTTTGTTTGATCCAGTGCAAAAAGTTGCTCAAAAGAGGACTTTTTCGAAATTTTATGAGCAAAAATTGCTTTTTTCTCCAAACGGAGACGATTTAGCCAATTTTGGTAAGTTTATACGGTGATACAGCGTACAGCGAGCTATGACACGTGATGATTTAGTAATTTTATGACGTGAAATTAGGGTTTACAACGGTAACAAGTAGGTGCAACGCCTATTTCACACCTAAATTTTGAAATTTCATGTAAAAATAGTCAATTTGATGGTCAAACAGGCATGTTTTTCATGAAAATTTCTATTTCTAGTTAATGAAATTGGCAACTTACTGATTTTCTAGTGAATGAGATGCTGTTTGTTTGATCCAGTGCAAAAAGTTGCTCAAAAGAGGACTTTTTCGAAATTTTATGAGCAAAAATTGCTTTTTTCTCCAAACGGAGACGATTTAGCCAATTTTGGTAAGTTTTATGGTGATACAGCGTACAGCGAGCTATGACACGTGATGATTTAGTAATTTTATGACGTGAAATTAGGGTTTACAACGGTAACAAGTAGGTGCAACGCCTATTTCACACCTAAATTTTGAAATTTCATGTAAAAATAGTCAATTTGATGGTCAAACAGGCATGTTTTTCATGAAAATTTCTATTTCTAGTTAATGAAATTGGCAACTTTACTGATTTTCTAGTGAATGAGATGCTGTTTGTTTGATCCAGTGCAAAAAGTTGCTCAAAAGAGGACTTTTTCGAAATTTTATGAGCAAAAATTGCTTTTTTCTCCAAACGGAGACGATTTAGCCAATTTTGGTAAGTTTTATGGTGATACAGCGTACAGCGAGCTATGACACGTGATGATTTAGTAATTTTATGACGTGAAATTAGGGTTTACAACGGTAACAAGTAGGTGCAACGCCTATTTCACACCTAAATTTTGAAATTTCATGTAAAAATAGTCAATTTGATGGTCAAACAGGCATGTTTTTCATGAAAATTTCTATTTCTAGTTAATGAAATTGGCAACTTTACTGATTTTCTAGTGAATGAGATGCTGTTTGTTTGATCCAGTGCAAAAAGTTGCTCAAAAGAGGACTTTTTCGAAATTTTATGAGCAAAAATTGCTTTTTTCTCCAAACGGAGACGATTTAGCCAATTTTGGTAAGTTTTATGGTGATACAGCGTACAGCGAGCTATGACACGTGATGATTTAGTAATTTTATGACGTGAAATTAGGGTTTACAACGGTAACAAGTAGGTGCAACGCCTATTTCACACCTAAATTTTGAAATTTCATGTAAAAATAGTCAATTTGATGGTCAAACAGGCATGTTTTTCATGAAAATTTCTATTTCTAGTTAATGAAATTGGCAACTTTACTGATTTTCTAGTGAATGAGATGCTGTTTGTTTGATCCAGTGCAAAAAGTTGCTCAAAAGAGGACTTTTTCGAAATTTTATGAGCAAAAATTGCTTTTTTCTCCAAACGGAGACGATTTAGCCAATTTTGGTAAGTTTTATGGTGATACAGCGTACAGCGAGCTATGACACGTGATGATTTAGTAATTTTATGACGTGAAATTAGGGTTTACAACGGTAACAAGTAGGTGCAACGCCTATTTCACACCTAAATTTTGAAATTTCATGTAAAAATAGTCAATTTGATGGTCAAACAGGCATGTTTTTCATGAAAATTTCTATTTCTAGTTAATGAAATTGGCAACTTTACTGATTTTCTAGTGAATGAGATGCTGTTTGTTTGATCCAGTGCAAAAAGTTGCTCAAAAGAGGACTTTTTCGAAATTTTATGAGCAAAAATTGCTTTTTTCTCCAAACGGAGACGATTTAGCCAATTTTGGTAAGTTTTATGGTGATACAGCGTACAGCGAGCTATGACACGTGATGATTTAGTAATTTTATGACGTGAAATTAGGGTTTACAACGGTAACAAGTAGGTGCAACGCCTATTTCACACCTAAATTTTGAAATTTCATGTAAAAATAGTCAATTTGATGGTCAAACAGGCATGTTTTTCATGAAAATTTCTATTTCTAGTTAATGAAATTGGCAACTTTACTGATTTTCTAGTGAATGAGATGCTGTTTGTTTGATCCAGTGCAAAAAGTTGCTCAAAAGAGGACTTTTTCGAAATTTTATGAGCAAAAATTGCTTTTTTCTCCAAACGGAGACGATTTAGCCAATTTTGGTAAGTTTTATGGTGATACAGCGTACAGCGAGCTATGACACGTGATGATTTAGTAATTTTATGACGTGAAATTAGGGTTTACAACGGTAACAAGTAGGTGCAACGCCTATTTCACACCTAAATTTTGAAATTTCATGTAAAAATAGTCAATTTGATGGTCAAACAGGCATGTTTTTCATGAAAATTTCTATTTCTAGTTAATGAAATTGGCAACTTTACTGATTTTCTAGTGAATGAGATGCTGTTTGTTTGATCCAGTGCAAAAAGTTGCTCAAAAGAGGACTTTTTCGAAATTTTATGAGCAAAAATTGCTTTTTTCTCCAAACGGAGACGATTTAGCCAATTTTGGTAAGTTTTACGGTGATACAGCGTACAGCGAGCTATGACACGTGATGATTTAGTAATTTTATGACGTGAAATTAGGGTTTACAACGGTAACAAGTAGGTGCAACGCCTATTTCACACCTAAATTTTGAAATTTCATGTAAAAATAGTCAATTTGATGGTCAAACAGGCATGTTTTTCATGAAAATTTCTATTTCTAGTTAATGAAATTGGCAACTTTACTGATTTTCTAGTGAATGAGATGCTGTTTGTTTGATCCAGTGCAAAAAGTTGCTCAAAAGAGGACTTTTTCGAAATTTTATGAGCAAAAATTGCTTTTTTCTCCAAACGGAGACGATTTAGCCAATTTTGGTAAGTTTTATGGTGATACAGCGTACAGCGAGCTATGACACGTGATGATTTAGTAATTTTATGACGTGAAATTAGGGTTTACAACGGTAACAAGTAGGTGCAACGCCTATTTCACACCTAAATTTTGAAATTTCATGTAAAAATAGTCAATTTGATGGTCAAACAGGCATGTTTTTCATGAAAATTTCTATTTCTAGTTAATGAAATTGGCAACTTTACTGATTTTCTAGTGAATGAGATGCTGTTTGTTTGATCCAGTGCAAAAAGTTGCTCAAAAGAGGACTTTTTCGAAATTTTATGAGCAAAAATTGCTTTTTTCTCCAAACGGAGACGATTTAGCCAATTTTGGTAAGTTTTATGGTGATACAGCGTACAGCGAGCTATGACACGTGATGATTTAGTAATTTTATGACGTGAAATTAGGGTTTACAACGGTAACAAGTAGGTGCAACGCCTATTTCACACCTAAATTTTGAAATTTCATGTAAAAATAGTCAATTTGATGGTCAAACAGGCATGTTTTTCATGAAAATTTCTATTTCTAGTTAATGAAATTGGCAACTTTACTGATTTTCTAGTGAATGAGATGCTGTTTGTTTGATCCAGTGCAAAAAGTTGCTCAAAAGAGGACTTTTTCGAAATTTTATGAGCAAAAATTGCTTTTTTCTCCAAACGGAGACGATTTAGCCAATTTTGGTAAGTTTTATGGTGATACAGCGTACAGCGAGCTATGACACGTGATGATTTAGTAATTTTATGACGTGAAATTAGGGTTTACAACGGTAACAAGTAGGTGCAACGCCTATTTCACACCTAAATTTTGAAATTTCATGTAAAAATAGTCAATTTGATGGTCAAACAGGCATGTTTTTCATGAAAATTTCTATTTCTAGTTAATGAAATTGGCAACTTTACTGATTTTCTATTGAATGAGATGCTGTTTGTTTGATCCAGTGCAAAAAGTTGCTCAAAAGAGGACTTTTTCGAAATTTTATGAGCAAAAATTGCTTTTTTCTCCAAACGGAGACGATTTAGCCAATTTTGGTAAGTTTTATGGTGATACAGCGTACAGCGAGCTATGACACGTGATGATTTAGTAATTTTATGACGTGAAATTAGGGTTTACAACGGTAACAAGTAGGTGCAACGCCTATTTCACACCTAAATTTTGAAATTTCATGTAAAAATAGTCAATTTGATGGTCAAACAGGCATGTTTTTCATGAAAATTTCTATTTCTAGTTAATGAAATTGGCAACTTTACTGATTTTCTAGTGAATGAGATGCTGTTTGTTTGATCCAGTGCAAAAAGTTGCTCAAAAGAGGACTTTTTCGAAATTTTATGAGCAAAAATTGCTTTTTTCTCCAAACGGAGACGATTTAGCCAATTTTGGTAAGTTTTATGGTGATACAGCGTACAGCGAGCTATGACACGTGATGATTTAGTAATTTTATGACGTGAAATTAGGGTTACAACGGTAACAAGTAGGTGCAACGCCTATTTCACACCTAAATTTTGAAATTTCATGTAAAAATAGTCAATTTGATGGTCAAACAGGCATGTTTTTCATGAAAATTTCTATTTCTAGTTAATGAAATTGGCAACTTTACTGATTTTCTAGTGAATGAGATGCTGTTTGTTTGATCCAGTGCAAAAAGTTGCTCAAAAGAGGACTTTTTCGAAATTTTATGAGCAAAAATTGCTTTTTTCTCCAAACGGAGACGATTTAGCCAATTTTGGTAAGTTTTATGGTGATACAGCGTACAGCGAGCTATGACACGTGATGATTTAGTAATTTTATGACGTGAAATTAGGGTTTACAACGGTAACAAGTAGGTGCAACGCCTATTTCACACCTAAATTTTGAAATTTCATGTAAAAATAGTCAATTTGATGGTCAAACAGGCATGTTTTTCATGAAAATTTCTATTTCTAGTTAATGAAATTGGCAACTTTACTGATTTTCTAGTGAATGAGATGCTGTTTGTTTGATCCAGTGCAAAAAGTTGCTCAAAAGAGGACTTTTTCGAAATTTTATGAGCAAAAATTGCTTTTTTCTCCAAACGGAGACGATTTAGCCAATTTTGGTAAGTTTTATGGTGATACAGCGTACAGCGAGCTATGACACGTGATGATTTAGTAATTTTATGACGTGAAATTAGGGTTTACAACGGTAACAAGTAGGTGCAACGCCTATTTCACACCTAAATTTTGAAATTTCATGTAAAAATAGTCAATTTGATGGTCAAACAGGCATGTTTTTCATGAAAATTTCTATTTCTAGTTAATGAAATTGGCAACTTTACTGATTTTCTAGTGAATGAGATGCTGTTTGTTTGATCCAGTGCAAAAAGTTGCTCAAAAGAGGACTTTTTCGAAATTTTATGAGCAAAAATTGCTTTTTTCTCCAAACGGAGACGATTTAGCCAATTTTGGTAAGTTTTATGGTGATACAGCGTACAGCGAGCTATGACACGTGATGATTTAGTAATTTTATGACGTGAAATTAGGGTTTACAACGGTAACAAGTAGGTGCAACGCCTATTTCACACCTAAATTTTGAAATTTCATGTAAAAATAGTCAATTTGATGGTCAAACAGGCATGTTTTTCATGAAAATTTCTATTTCTAGTTAATGAAATTGGCAACTTTACTGATTTTCTAGTGAATGAGATGCTGTTTGTTTGATCCAGTGCAAAAAGTTGCTCAAAAGAGGACTTTTTCGAAATTTTATGAGCAAAAATTGCTTTTTTCTCCAAACGGAGACGATTTAGCCAATTTTGGTAAGTTTTATGGTGATACAGCGTACAGCGAGCTATGACACGTGATGATTTAGTAATTTTATGACGTGAAATTAGGGTTTACAACGGTAACAAGTAGGTGCAACGCCTATTTCACACCTAAATTTTGAAATTTCATGTAAAAATAGTCAATTTGATGGTCAAACAGGCATGTTTTTCATGAAAATTTCTATTTCTAGTTAATGAAATTGGCAACTTTACTGATTTTCTAGTGAATGAGATGCTGTTTGTTTGATCCAGTGCAAAAAGTTGCTCAAAAGAGGACTTTTTCGAAATTTTATGAGCAAAAATTGCTTTTTTCTCCAAACGGAGACGATTTAGCCAATTTTGGTAAGTTTTATGGTGATACAGCGTACAGCGAGCTATGACACGTGATGATTTAGTAATTTTATGACGTGAAATTAGGGTTTACAACGGTAACAAGTAGGTGCAACGCCTATTTCACACCTAAATTTTGAAATTTCATGTAAAAATAGTCAATTTGATGGTCAAACAGGCATGTTTTTCATGAAAATTTCTATTTCTAGTTAATGAAATTGGCAACTTTACTGATTTTCTAGTGAATGAGATGCTGTTTGTTTGATCCAGTGCAAAAAGTTGCTCAAAAGAGGACTTTTTCGAAATTTTATGAGCAAAAATTGCTTTTTTCTCCAAACGGAGACGATTTAGCCAATTTTGGTAAGTTTTATGGTGATACAGCGTACAGCGAGCTATGACACGTGATGATTTAGTAATTTTATGACGTGAAATTAGGGTTTACAACGGTAACAAGTAGGTGCAACGCCTATTTCACACCTAAATTTTGAAATTTCATGTAAAAATAGTCAATTTGATGGTCAAACAGGCATGTTTTTCATGAAAATTTCTATTTCTAGTTAATGAAATTGGCAACTTTACTGATTTTCTAGTGAATGAGATGCTGTTTGTTTGATCCAGTGCAAAAAGTTGCTCAAAAGAGGACTTTTTCGAAATTTTATGAGCAAAAATTGCTTTTTTCTCCAAACGGAGACGATTTAGCCAATTTTGGTAAGTTTTATGGTGATACAGCGTACAGCGAGCTATGACACGTGATGATTTAGTAATTTTATGACGTGAAATTAGGGTTTACAACGGTAACAAGTAGGTGCAACGCCTATTTCACACCTAAATTTTGAAATTTCATGTAAAAATAGTCAATTTGATGGTCAAACAGGCATGTTTTTCATGAAAATTTCTATTTCTAGTTAATGAAATTGGCAACTTTACTGATTTTCTAGTGAATGAGATGCTGTTTGTTTGATCCAGTGCAAAAAGTTGCTCAAAAGAGGACTTTTTCGAAATTTTATGAGCAAAAATTGCTTTTTTCTCCAAACGGAGACGATTTAGCCAATTTTGGTAAGTTTTATGGTGATACAGCGTACAGCGAGCTATGACACGTGATGATTTAGTAATTTTATGACGTGAAATTAGGGTTTACAACGGTAACAAGTAGGTGCAACGCCTATTTCACACCTAAATTTTGAAATTTCATGTAAAAATAGTCAATTTGATGGTCAAACAGGCATGTTTTTCATGAAAATTTCTATTTCTAGTTAATGAAATTGGCAACTTTACTGATTTTCTAGTGAATGAGATGCTGTTTGTTTGATCCAGTGCAAAAAGTTGCTCAAAAGAGGACTTTTTCGAAATTTTATGAGCAAAAATTGCTTTTTTCTCCAAACGGAGACGATTTAGCCAATTTTGGTAAGTTTTATGGTGATACAGCGTACAGCGAGCTATGACACGTGATGATTTAGTAATTTTATGACGTGAAATTAGGGTTTACAACGGTAACAAGTAGGTGCAACGCCTATTTCACACCTAAATTTTGAAATTTCATGTAAAAATAGTCAATTTGATGGTCAAACAGGCATGTTTTTCATGAAAATTTCTATTTCTAGTTAATGAAATTGGCAACTTTACTGATTTTCTAGTGAATGAGATGCTGTTTGTTTGATCCAGTGCAAAAAGTTGCTCAAAAGAGGACTTTTTCGAAATTTTATGAGCAAAAATTGCTTTTTTCTCCAAACGGAGACGATTTAGCCAATTTTGGTAAGTTTTATGGTGATACAGCGTACAGCGAGCTATGACACGTGATGATTTAGTAATTTTATGACGTGAAATTAGGGTTTACAACGGTAACAAGTAGGTGCAACGCCTATTTCACACCTAAATTTTGAAATTTCATGTAAAAATAGTCAATTTGATGGTCAAACAGGCATGTTTTTCATGAAAATTTCTATTTCTAGTTAATGAAATTGGCAACTTTACTGATTTTCTAGTGAATGAGATGCTGTTTGTTTGATCCAGTGCAAAAAGTTGCTCAAAAGAGGACTTTTTCGAAATTTTATGAGCAAAAATTGCTTTTTTCTCCAAACGGAGACGATTTAGCCAATTTTGGTAAGTTTTATGGTGATACAGCGTACAGCGAGCTATGACACGTGATGATTTAGTAATTTTATGACGTGAAATTAGGGTTTACAACGGTAACAAGTAGGTGCAACGCCTATTTCACACCTAAATTTTGAAATTTCATGTAAAAATAGTCAATTTGATGGTCAAACAGGCATGTTTTTCATGAAAATTTCTATTTCTAGTTAATGAAATTGGCAACTTTACTGATTTTCTAGTGAATGAGATGCTGTTTGTTTGATCCAGTGCAAAAAGTTGCTCAAAAGAGGACTTTTTCGAAATTTTATGAGCAAAAATTGCTTTTTTCTCCAAACGGAGACGATTTAGCCAATTTTGGTAAGTTTTATGGTGATACAGCGTACAGCGAGCTATGACACGTGATGATTTAGTAATTTTATGACGTGAAATTAGGGTTTACAACGGTAACAAGTAGGTGCAACGCCTATTTCACACCTAAATTTTGAAATTTCATGTAAAAATAGTCAATTTGATGGTCAAACAGGCATGTTTTTCATGAAAATTTCTATTTCTAGTTAATGAAATTGGCAACTTTACTGATTTTCTAGTGAATGAGATGCTGTTTGTTTGATCCAGTGCAAAAAGTTGCTCAAAAGAGGACTTTTTCGAAATTTTATGAGCAAAAATTGCTTTTTTCTCCAAACGGAGACGATTTAGCCAATTTTGGTAAGTTTTATGGTGATACAGCGTACAGCGAGCTATGACACGTGATGATTTAGTAATTTTATGACGTGAAATTAGGGTTTACAACGGTAACAAGTAGGTGCAACGCCTATTTCACACCTAAATTTTGAAATTTCATGTAAAAATAGTCAATTTGATGGTCAAACAGGCATGTTTTTCATGAAAATTTCTATTTCTAGTTAATGAAATTGGCAACTTTACTGATTTTCTAGTGAATGAGATGCTGTTTGTTTGATCCAGTGCAAAAAGTTGCTCAAAAGAGGACTTTTTCGAAATTTTATGAGCAAAAATTGCTTTTTTCTCCAAACGGAGACGATTTAGCCAATTTTGGTAAGTTTTATGGTGATACAGCGTACAGCGAGCTATGACACGTGATGATTTAGTAATTTTATGACGTGAAATTAGGGTTTACAACGGTAACAAGTAGGTGCAACGCCTATTTCACACCTAAATTTTGAAATTTCATGTAAAAATAGTCAATTTGATGGTCAAACAGGCATGTTTTTCATGAAAATTTCTATTTCTAGTTAATGAAATTGGCAACTTACTAATTTTCTAGTGAATGAGATGCTGTTTGTTTGATCCAGTGCAAAAAGTTGCTCAAAAGAGGACTTTTTCGAAATTTTATGAGCAAAAATTGCTTTTTTCTCCAAACGGAGACGATTTAGCCAATTTTGGTAAGTTTTATGGTGATACAGCGTACAGCGAGCTATGACACGTGATGATTTAGTAATTTTATGACGTGAAATTAGGGTTTACAACGTAACAAGTAGGTGCAACGCCTATTTCACACCTAAATTTTGAAATTTCATGTAAAAATAGTCAATTTGATGGTCAAACAGGCATGTTTTTCATGAAAATTTCTATTTCTAGTTAATGAAATTGGCAACTTTACTGATTTTCTAGTGAATGAGATGCTGTTTGTTTGATCCAGTGCAAAAAGTTGCTCAAAAGAGGACTTTTTCGAAATTTTATGAGCAAAAATTGCTTTTTTCTCCAAACGGAGACGATTTAGCCAATTTTGGTACGTTTTATGGTGATACAGCGTACAGCGAGCTATGACACGTGATGATTTAGTAATTTTATGACGTGAAATTAGGGTTTACAACGGTAACAAGTAGGTGCAACGCCTATTTCACACCTAAATTTTGAAATTTCATGTAAAAATAGTCAATTTGATGGTCAAACAGGCATGTTTTTCATGAAAATTTCTATTTCTAGTTAATGAAATTGGCAACTTTACTGATTTTCTAGTGAATGAGATGCTGTTTGTTTGATCCAGTGCAAAAAGTTGCTCAAAAGAGGACTTTTTCGAAATTTTATGAGCAAAAATTGCTTTTTTCTCCAAACGGAGACGATTTAGCCAATTTTGGTAAGTTTTATGGTGATACAGCGTACAGCGAGCTATGACACGTGATGATTTAGTAATTTTATGACGTGAAATTAGGGTTTACAACGGTAACAAGTAGGTGCAACGCCTATTTCACACCTAAATTTTGAAATTTCATGTAAAAATAGTCAATTTGATGGTCAAACAGGCATGTTTTTCATGAAAATTTCTATTTCTAGTTAATGAAATTGGCAACTTTACTGATTTTCTAGTGAATGAGATGCTGTTTGTTTGATCCAGTGCAAAAAGTTGCTCAAAAGAGGACTTTTTCGAAATTTTATGAGCAAAAATTGCTTTTTTCTCCAAACGGAGACGATTTAGCCAATTTTGGTAAGTTTTATGGTGATACAGCGTACAGCGAGCTATGACACGTGATGATTTAGTAATTTTATGACGTGAAATTAGGGTTTACAACGGTAACAAGTAGGTGCAACGCCTATTTCACACCTAAATTTTGAAATTTCATGTAAAAATAGTCAATTTGATGGTCAAACAGGCATGTTTTTCATGAAAATTTCTATTTCTAGTTAATGAAATTGGCAACTTTACTGATTTTCTAGTGAATGAGATGCTGTTTGTTTGATCCAGTGCAAAAAGTTGCTCAAAAGAGGACTTTTTCGAAATTTTATGAGCAAAAATTGCTTTTTTCTCCAAACGGAGACGATTTAGCCAATTTTGGTAAGTTTTATGGTGATACAGCGTACAGCGAGCTATGACACGTGATGATTTAGTAATTTTATGACGTGAAATTAGGGTTTACAACGGTAACAAGTAGGTGCAACGCCTATTTCACACCTAAATTTTGAAATTTCATGTAAAAATAGTCAATTTGATGGTCAAACAGGCATGTTTTTCATGAAAATTTCTATTTCTAGTTAATGAAATTGGCAACTTTACTAATTTTCTAGTGAATGAGATGCTGTTTGTTTGATCCAGTGCAAAAAGTTGCTCAAAAGAGGACTTTTTCGAAATTTTATGAGCAAAAATTGCTTTTTTCTCCAAACGGAGACGATTTAGCCAATTTTGGTAAGTTTTATGGTGATACAGCGTACAGCGAGCTATGACACGTGATGATTTAGTAATTTTATGACGTGAAATTAGGGTTTACAACGGTAACAAGTAGGTGCAACGCCTATTTCACACCTAAATTTTGAAATTTCATGTAAAAATAGTCAATTTGATGGTCAAACAGGCATGTTTTTCATGAAAATTTCTATTTCTAGTTAATGAAATTGGCAACTTTACTGATTTTCTAGTGAATGAGATGCTGTTTGTTTGATCCAGTGCAAAAAGTTGCTCAAAAGAGGACTTTTTCGAAATTTTATGAGCAAAAATTGCTTTTTTCTCCAAACGGAGACGATTTAGCCAATTTTGGTACGTTTTATGGTGATACAGCGTACAGCGAGCTATGACACGTGATGATTTAGTAATTTTATGACGTGAAATTAGGGTTTACAACGGTAACAAGTAGGTGCAACGCCTATTTCACACCTAAATTTTGAAATTTCATGTAAAAATAGTCAATTTGATGGTCAAACAGGCATGTTTTTCATGAAAATTTCTATTTCTAGTTAATGAAATTGGCAACTTTACTGATTTTCTAGTGAATGAGATGCTGTTTGTTTGATCCAGTGCAAAAAGTTGCTCAAAAGAGGACTTTTTCGAAATTTTATGAGCAAAAATTGCTTTTTTCTCCAAACGGAGACGATTTAGCCAATTTTGGTAAGTTTTATGGTGATACAGCGTACAGCGAGCTATGACACGTGATGATTTAGTAATTTTATGACGTGAAATTAGGGTTTACAACGGTAACAAGTAGGTGCAACGCCTATTTCACACCTAAATTTTGAATTTCATGTAAAAATAGTCAATTTGATGGTCAAACAGGCATGTTTTTCATGAAAATTTCTATTTCTAGTTAATGAAATTGGCAACTTTACTGATTTTCTAGTGAATGAGATGCTGTTTGTTTGATCCAGTGCAAAAAGTTGCTCAAAAGAGGACTTTTTCGAAATTTTATGAGCAAAAATTGCTTTTTTCTCCAAACGGAGACGATTTAGCCAATTTTGGTACGTTTTATGGTGATACAGCGTACAGCGAGCTATGACACGTGATGATTTAGTAATTTTATGACGTGAAATTAGGGTTTACAACGGTAACAAGTAGGTGCAACGCCTATTTCACACCTAAATTTTGAAATTTCATGTAAAAATAGTCAATTTGATGGTCAAACAGGCATGTTTTTCATGAAAATTTCTATTTCTAGTTAATGAAATTGGCAACTTTACTGATTTTCTAGTGAATGAGATGCTGTTTGTTTGATCCAGTGCAAAAAGTTGCTCAAAAGAGGACTTTTTCGAAATTTTATGAGCAAAAATTGCTTTTTTCTCCAAACGGAGACGATTTAGCCAATTTTGGTAAGTTTTATGGTGATACAGCGTACAGCGAGCTATGACACGTGATGATTTAGTAATTTTATGACGTGAAATTAGGGTTTACAACGGTAACAAGTAGGTGCAACGCCTATTTCACACCTAAATTTTGAAATTTCATGTAAAAATAGTCAATTTGATGGTCAAACAAGTAGTATAGTAATGCCGATTCTGGACCACTTGTCAGTTGTGCGCATGCGCAAAGGCGGGAAATTCAAATCTTGGGGATATCAGTGATACCACCTGAAAAAATATAACGTTTCCAAATTGGAAACCGGATGTGCTGTCCTTGTGACCTTTAGACCTTTTCCTTGTTGCAAACCGAAAAAACAGGGATGTTGGCGCCCACGTGATCTTAACCTTTGTTATATACGTAAGCGTGAAGATTCGCATACTTCAGTGCTATTAAGATGGTCGTTCCCGTACAATTTAACTGCATTAAATGTAGAGGTGAAACAGATCAACCGAACACAAAATGTGTTGCTTGTAGTTTCGAAGAATTTGTCAGAGAGTCACATAAGTCTAAGCATATACCAAGTCACTTCTTCTATCGTTCCTAAATTTTATAGCGCATGCTCGACTGAGGAATAGGTATATATTCCTTTCCTAAATGCTAAGGAGCTGTATTTGGAAGTGAGCTACCTAAGAGGAAATGGCTACATCCTTTTTAAATTGTGTCAACTCATCGCTATACATAAAACCATTTGTTGACGTCAAGTCGTTGGAAATTGGTGAAAGATTTGAAATCAAATCGTTTGATAGGATAAACACTAAGAATGGTGATGCAGTGGTAGTGGAGTGCAAAGACTTCAAAGTAATATTGCCTCACCGCTTTGCACAAATGTTTACAGAATGCAAAATAGATGATTTGAATGAAGAAATTTTAGAAGGAAATTTGATCTTCATGGTTAGTGAAGGTCCTGCTGGGGAAACGACAAATATTAAATTTGTCTCAGGCTAGCTCCAGTGCGCATGTCTGCTGTATATTGCTTTATTTATCTATGACGGTGACTTATAATTTATCATTACTCAGAATGTTTCCGTCACAGCTCTTCATTGTAGCGAGTGTACTCGTGAACCACAAATTGTTCACATCAATTCCTTTTGAAATCTCGGCATGCTTTGCAACAGTTGACTATAGCAACACCTTCGATGAGACATGGCCTAATAAATGGAGTAAAATGGATATTTATGGTGAAATGTGTACTTTACCAATACATAAAGCAAATGATATTGTTTCATTTAAAATCCGCTACTTGTTGCCAAATCAAACATATATTGATAGTGAATGGCAAACAGTAGTTGGTGAGAATTTTGATAAAGGTGAATATATCTTAAAGAAGGATTGTGCATGGATCACTCAATGCGGTTATCAAGATGTTGGTGTTATGATGTTTGCTGTAATAGGAGTCATTCTCTTTTGGTTAAGCATAGGACTGATTGTTGGCAAATTGTGTGTAATGTTAGCCCGACGTGTGTACGGAATTGATTAATGTATTGGTTGGAAATGAAATAGAAAATCGCTGATATTGTAGGGTTTTATTACTATAGTTTTCTTTATGTTTTATTATGTTAGGCTACTTTTACTAATGCAGCTGTTGAATTTCTTATCAAATCCAAACCATTTTACAAACAGTTTATTTCCCATCCTATTGCAAACCTTCTCCACTGAAAATTCATTTAGATGCTAGACTTTTTGAATTTCCAATTGGTAAAGTTGAAATTTTCATGAAACTAGCTACCCATCTTATTCAATTAAAACATAACAAAGAACAACCAACCTATCAATGTGTGCATCGATCAAGCAATCTACATATTCGACAAACCATAAGGCTTTGAAAGTCTTTACTGCAACCTTGGACTCCTAAAGTTTGAGCTACCAATTCCTACCGCTTCATAATGTTGAGCATCTCAGAATCAAGGAATGGTTACAGAAAAATAATGAAGAAGGGTTCAGAAATCGTAAAGCAAAACAGGATTGGACAAGTGTGCCTGATTGTATGGTTTGGTCATTAACAGATTTATGTAACTACCTAAACACTATATCACTATTGTATTCAATAACGGAGAAATAAATATATCTTAATAAAAAACAATTGAAATTTTATTTCCTTTATTCAGATACCATGGTACAATTAGTTACAAATACATGAAGTGAGAAGGATAATCTATAAAACAATTCACATTGCCACTCTAGACATATTTCGCGATGGAACATATTTGACGACCCTATCGTGAATTATCAAACAATATGCCGTAGTCTTATCAGGAATATTATCACTGGTTTCAAATTCTATCCGTATGTCTACAGGACTTCTTTTGACTTGCTCATTTTGCTTTGAACAGTCAATGATTACTATAGGAGCAATACTCTTGAACTCTGCTGGCGTTAGAAGGGGCTCTCTAGCTTTTTCCAAATATGATTCTTGGAATTCTATATACATTTCGTATAGAGCTGCAAACTGATTTTTGTTAAAATTCAAATTTAAATTGTCATAGGGATACATAACATCATTGAGGAATACTTTAATGTTTGTCAAAGAACAATGATCAAATTGACTGCTGTCTTTACTGTATTGATTTTTCCTATCAGTTTGTAAGCCAAAGAAAATGAATTGCGGCCTCTCCATAGATGTTTTGATGGGCCACATGTGTCTCTGTGTCTGTGGCAAAAGAGGGTACTCATAGAATTCTCTGCTTCTAAAGGGAATGCTCAACTCTCTATCTTTCTTCAGTATATCAAGTAATTGTATTCTCTCAGCAGTTGATACTGAAATATGTGGCATTCTCCAGAATACTTTATTGATTTCGACTTTAACAGATTTGCTTCCGTCGTGCAACAAAGCATTAATGTCGGTATTACTTCTAAGAAGGACAAGCTCCTGTTGCAAATTTAAAACTATCTTTCGGAAATCATCACAAAAACCCAGAAACATTCGTAGCGGGATTATAACATTGAACGTTCCTGTTGCTGTATCCATTATTGTGGATTCCTCTAGAGGGAACCATCCTGCATTCTTGAGCGCAATGCTTTGATTTTTGTTGTAGGTAGCAAGTCCTTTCAATACGGTTGCCATTCCAGGATTCTTGATGCGATCGATAACGTTTCCACCTATTTCATATCGTATTTCATCAAAAAGAAAGAGAATTCCGTTGTTAACAAATCGTACTCCATCAAGCCGAGCCGGGGCTTCCCCTTGCGTCGCTACAACCTTGCCTTCAATGTACAGGTCACTGTACCATGGTAGCGAGTACAAATCTTGTTGTTGGATCGGTATTCTTATTTCATCATTGTTATTGTATGAAGTAGAAGCGTAAGGTTGGTGCGTATGTTTCTCTGCATAGGTTATCGCTTCGTCAAAGACTACTTTTTCATTCACGTAGAGAATATTTTTGTTCATTTTGAACAACCCTAAATCCTAGAGATTGGAGAAATCTTCTATTGTTTGCTGTTAACTGCTTGAGACTTGAGCCTCTTCTGACCACAATGTTTTTGTTTACACGGCTTTTATGTCTATGATGAGCAACAGATTGTTGTTGACTGAAAACAATGCTCATAGCAGTATTTCAGAGCTTTTGAAGATGCAGTCTAACTGTAACGACTTCACCTCGAAAATTGACGGTCTTTCCGTCTTGGTCTGTGACTTTTATAATAATTTCAGCAATTTCGCTGACGCTGATT
Source organism: Mylabris phalerata (assembly GCA_020740385.1). Classification (NCBI taxonomy): domain Eukaryota; kingdom Metazoa; phylum Arthropoda; class Insecta; order Coleoptera; family Meloidae; genus Mylabris; species Mylabris phalerata. Next base: position 79,092 of record JAJEOX010000133.1, read on the forward strand.
GGTAAATAGATGACGTTGGATGGTGCTTCCACAATTCGATATCCAGGAGGAACAAGCGGAAAGAACTCATGAATTATGTGAACTTGCTTGCCGTTACGATAGGAGCCTGCTACAATGTTACATTCAACGCACAAAGCATTGAGTTTTAGAATTTTGGATGGATTGTCGGATACATGTTTCACGTATGCCATTAGTTTTCTGCGTTCGTATCCAAGCAATTCACCTACTGTACCATCTTCAGAAAAGTCTACATCAAACGCACACTTGAGTTCACATTTCAGAGTATTGTTGTTACCTTTAATTGTTAAAAGGCGACTATTCCTATAGCTTGACTTTTTACCTAGATCGCCAAAAGTCAGTCTATTTAGCTCCCTATTAAGGAAATAGCTTATGTCATCGATTTCATATGAGCCCTCAGGGATTTCTATACATACTTTACTGCCATTTTCAGCGAAGAAGTGGAACTTATTATTGCTTGCGTCAATATTGGGAATAGAATTGTATGTTTCTAGGTTGATAAGTCCAATTACATAATTTGCATTATCCAATATGAGAGGAGGATAACAGTCAGCTTTTAAAACTGACTCCGTTCCAGACAAAGTGAATGTGAATGACATTATCCGTCCGTCTGCCTCGTAGCGAAAGAACTGATTAGTAATGCTTCTGACATAAATTATTATAGTACATGAGGAATATCAAGCAAAGATGACCACACACAAATGTATCGTATGTTTGAAATGTATCATGGTTATAGAGAATTTGACATTGACCAGAAGACCTCAGGTATTTTACTAATTCTAACGGAGGTCTCAAGTCACCAAAGCTGTCAAAATAAGTTGCGCTGCCGCCACATTTCACGTAAGCCGTCCAATGAGTTCCGGGTCCGTTCAAAGTGTCGAGGTTTACAATTCCACATTCACTGAAATTTGGGCCTGATTTTGGCAGCGCATCTCTCATGAAGACTCCTCTGAAATTCTTGATCTTTAACTGTTTAGCAAATTTAGAAAGTTCTATATCGGTAAGGGCTCTATCGGGAAGCTTTATTGAAGATCCTTTGGAGGCTTTGGAGGGGATAAAAAAAGCCCAAGCCCTGACTTATATGGTTTAAGGTAAAGTCCTTTCCCGCGTTGACCAATTGATATGGCTTCCATTGTTTTGTTGTGCCTTTGACTTTCCTTGAGTTGCTCTTGAGCGGCTTTGGTATCATTAACTGTTTTCGCAATTGCTGCAGCACCACCAGCGACTGAGCCTAATGCTCCAAGAGCAGCAAATATAGGTATTAAGGGTAAGAAACCACCACTCTTGGGTACAGGTATCACCCTAACAGACCTTACACTTCTGCGCCCTTTTAAACTTTTTGCTGCCTTAAGAGCATCACCTAAGGCTTCTTTGATACCATTAAATTTTTTAGCTTTCACTGCATTTCGTGCTGCTTTTACAAGCTGACTAAATGCCACCTTTCCACCACGTTTCTTGCTTTTTGCAGATTTGCGGTGAACTCTTGTTGATGATCGACTACTGCAGCCCATTCCTAATTTAATTTTGGCTGTCATGGCCGCAACTACTCCTAATGCTGCAGCTTTCTCACCGATTGAGGAGTCAGAGGAATGAAGCCTTTGTTTCGCTTCCTTCAATAAAACCTTATCTGCCGCGTGTCTTTGATCTAAACCCTTCTCTGTTGCGTAAGCAAAATCGTGCGACTTGCAAGCTTCGTCAAGTCTATTAACACCCTGGTCTCCTCTGCTAAACCTTTCAGACAATTTCGTACCAGGTCCACAATAGTTATATCCAGGAATATGCAATTCAAATGGAAGCTTGTCAATCAGTTTGTTCACCAATCCGTTACCTTCAGTGACGTTTCTGTGACTGGAAGTCTCCTGAACGTTGACAATCATTTTATAGACTTTCAATAGGTTCAGAAGTTATGCTCGTTATCCAACATGTACCTGATCTATTTATAAGGTCACGCTCACAGCGGTAGGAGATCAGTCAACTTTCACGATGCGATTTATTGAGCAGACTTTGAAGCTGCCAGTACAGAACTATGATATCAATAACTCAAACAATCTCAAGAGGCATGGTGAGCTGCTGCCAACATCTATTCGCTGTCTTGTTGTTGGACCATCAAATTGTGGAAAGACCAATGTTGTAGTGAATCTGCTAGAACATAAAAACGGTCTTAGGTTTGAGAACGTCTATGTGTTTTCAAAGTCCTTGTTTCAACCTAAATATCAGTACCTTGAAGAGCTCTTGAAGCCGATTCAAGGAGTCACTTATACACCATTCAGCAGTTTAGATGATAACATACCTTCCCCACAAGAAGCCAAACCAAACACAGTCTTTATATTTGATGACGTCGTGTGTGATAAGCAACACCTGATGAAAGAGTATTTCAGCATGGGGAGACATATGAAAGTAGACTGCTTCTACTTGTGTCAGACATACGTCGGTATACCAAAGCACCTTATCCGCGATAATGCAAATTTTCTCATATTATTCAAACAAGATCATCTAAATCTGCGACATGCTTATGATGAACATGTAAATACTGACTTAACTTATGATAAATTCAAAGAAATATGCTCCGTCTGTTGGAGTAATAACCATGGGTTCCTTACAATTGACAAAGAGAGGGATATTGATAATGGTCGTTATCGCAAAGGTTTTGACTGCTTCATCCAGTTGTAGCATTATATATGCGTCGAAATTATCTTAAGCTGCACAGTATGAATTTGATGTCAGATCAGGTCAGTGATCTGTGATAATGGATTCTCAAAATGCAAAAATTGTTGAGTCTATTTCAATAAACAAAGAGCTCATTAGAAAAAGAAATGAGATAAGAAAGAAACTTGACTCGTTAAAGGAAGCTCAATTGAGACATGAGAATGCGTTCTCTCCCATCACGAAGCATTTAGAAACTATAGTGGAAAGATTAAATACAAATGGAGACAAGCAATTTAAAGCTGAGAAAAGTGAGCCATTATATGATAGTGAAACACTCAATACTCCAAAAAGGGCTAAGGTAGATGAGAAGGTCTGCAGGGCTCCAGAACCTCATGCCACAACCGCTTCAAGGCGGATATCCATGAAAGTAACAAACTTAAGGAAAAGAATTGACTCTTTAAAGGAAACACCTGACTTAAATCTTTCTACAAATTTCAAGTCGGAAGATGAGGAGTATAGTTATGATCCAGTGCAAAAACGGGAGGAACAAAAAGAAGTGAGGCACGACGACGACGATTTACTTGAAAAATCGGTTCAGGAAAGTAAAGAGAATATTGAAGGTCTGATAGATACACAAGTCTATGAGGAATACTTACAAGAGTTCGATGAACTTCCAAGGCGATATATAGACGGCATGTTTCATGACAAAGAGAGAAAATATGACCATCGAACCGGAATACGACACGATAGCTTCAAAGAGAAATACTTCATAGGCTCATCTGAAGTTCAGTTTGTAGGACCGGATATTAAAGTTGGTAATCATACTTTCAAAGGTACACGAGGGTTATACGAGCTACTGTTCAAAAGCGAACCCGCAAAATACACGAGGAAGGATCTTGAGCTCTATAAGAATATTTTGGATATCAGCAATGCTGTGAGGAGGAACTTTAAGCCCAATGAACAAATACATGGGACAAAAGATGAAAAATACAAGTCAGTTGTAGCGCCATTGTATTACCAAGGAAAGGGAATGTATAAGTCGCTAAACGACAATCCCATTGACTACGTATATTGGAATGATCCAAATGAGCTGGTTGATAGACTCCGCCTGTTAGTATCGTCTCAGGCAGCAGGCAATACAGGTCATCGAAACGAGATTGTGTCTATTATTGAAGAACTGCGTGAAGAAGGGGTGATTGTGTAAGATGACCGTTGACAAGTTTGGTCGTCACATAGTTAAACATGGTGTTACAGCACGACAAGAATACTTCCCAGAAGCATCAAATTATATATTTTACAACATAATTCTTGAGTTTAATTCTGAGCAGACACTTGGAAATTCTTATGTATTAAAGAATGGTCTCACAACCTATTACTTTCCTTTGAAAGAAGCAACAATAGAGATGATAAGACTCAATTTTAATGACATTTCTGTTACTATAAACAATAAGCAGTATAGTGAGCCTGAACTGCATAACCTTCCTATAAAGTTCAATGACATGCTCTCTTTCAAGAGAAAAAGCAATGACACAAGGTCAGTGACACTAGCTACTGAAATTGTATTAAAATTGCCGGCAATCCTGGAGTCTGTTATATCTGAAAAGCCTTCTGTCTAAGAAAGTTAGAATGGAAAATTCTTCCGTAAAGCAAGATATAGTTAACGAACTACACAAACCTGCAAGACACAATTTTAAACGGCGTCGTGTAATTGTTAAGGGAATTAATGAGACACTTCAAGCAGACCTTGTTGAAATGATACCCTACGTTAAGCAAAACAAGGGATACAAATACATACTGGTTGTAATAGATTGCTTTTCAAAATTTGTCTGGGCGGTTCCACTAAAATCCAAAGAAGGTAAAGAGGTTACTCTAGCCATGCAAAGTATCCTATCAAGTTTAAAATATCCACCCAAAAATCTGCAAACAGATGAGGGTAAAGAGTTTTATAACTCAGACTTTCGAAAGCTGATGAATAAACATGGAATCAACCACTACAGCGTATACTCAACTAAAAAGGCTTCTATTGTTGAGCGAGTGAACCGTACGTTGAAGCAGCTTATGTGGAAACAGTTTAGTTTTCAAGGCAATTACAAATGGGTTAACGACCTCCCGCTAATTGTTAAAACCTATAACTATAGTTATCATAGAACAATTAAAATGGCACCCTCTGAGGTGAATAAACGTAACGAAAAAGCAATCTTGAAGTCAGTATACACATTTATTAAAATTGCACATCCGACTACAAAGTTTAAAGTTGGCGATAAAGTACGCATCAGCAAATATAGAGCGCTATTTGAAAAGGGATACACGCCGAACTGGACCAATGAGATTTTTACTGTGAAAAAAGTGCAGCTAACAAATCCAACAACTTATATTTTAGAAGATGAGAAGGGTGAGACGATTAAAGGAGGTTTCTATGAAATGGAGTTGCAAAAAGCCAAACATCCTGACGTTTTCCTTGTCGAGCGGGTGCTGAGGAGGAGAGGGAAAAAGTTGTACGTCAAATGGTTAGGATTTGATAGTAGTTATAACACATGGATTGATAGAAATCAAATAGCGTAACGTTCATATACTTTGTTTCTAGATAAGTGAGTCAATAATAGAGAATAAAACGAAATCAACATGTAGAGTAATGTTTTTTCTTTCTTTTTAATCTGTAATTTATTATGAAAGGTCCTTGAATAAAACAAAGATTACAAATTTCTAAAGTTGTCATTTTATTGTTCTAAAATCGAATGTAACAATTCTAATGTTTCTACATAGTTTTCATAACATGTAGACGGCCATATTGCAGAATCTGGACCACATGTCCATCCCAATCTTGCACCTGGATGTTTCTCTCCTTTGACCATGTTGATCTGTATCCAGTCCAGTATCCTCACGTGTTCAGCGTTACGACCTGGGCAAAAACAGTATGCAAGGTCTTCGTTTGCTTTAATGGCGTCCAGTATGTTCTTGAGGACCTTGGAGTTTGCCAAATAAGCGGCTTTACACACCATTTCATCTACGAGCGCATCAATCTTCTTGTAGTTTTTGGTAATCCTTTTAACGGGGTAGAACAAATGTGAAGCACCCTGTAGGTTACCATTGGAGAGCAGACCGAAGATTAAAGTTTTATAGAGCATTTTGTCATCAAAGTCGTGTTTCCTTGCAAGTTTTTTGAACACATCTACGCTCAACCATTGTAGATTTTCTTGTTCACATACCGAAGCGACGGTGTCAATGTACCTATCCATACTCATTTTTTGACAAAACACTTGTTTGATACAGTCAACAGTAACATCCAATCTCCCTTCCGCTATCCATGTAAATACATCATCTGACACAAGAAAGGATTCTTCTTCGTTAACTAATTGGGACAGTAACTTGCCTGCGCCGGCTGCACATTTCAAGTAACAATCATAAGCAACCTGTGATCCAACACAGGCTTGCATCTTGACTTCTTCACTAAGATCCATCATGAACTATTGAATTGATGCGGCTTCCTGTGCAGTTATAAGGACTGTATCCCCCACCACATGATATCCCCACGGCCTTGTATCGGTATGGTTAGAACTGACCATGCGCTTGTCATCATACGGACTCAAAACCACTTTATCCTGTTTTATTGAATAAACGACATGTTTTTTAGATCTAATAAGCCTCTGGGTGCCCTCGAATACCGTTTTGTCAAATAGACATCTCTTATAGTCTTCTATGGTGATGCTTCTTATTGACGATCTTGTGGAACCTTTAGACTTCTTCACAAACTTTTCTTTGTCACAATCTTCCTCAACAGTATATGCATACATTTTAGAACGAAGCCCAACAAACTCTAGCATGACTTTCCCATTATTCTCATCTTTCATTAGACCGGGTACTTTCTTGTTTAGTAGTGAAATACCAAATTCGTTGTCAGGTTTGTATTCTGATGTATCGAAACGGAAGCTGTCTCGTTTAATGTACTCATAGATGTTAAGAATTCGAAAATGATATATCAAACTGTCAGTATCAGTATAGAGCAGCTTAGCAGTTTCCCCAAAGGTATTTCTGATATAGTTGTAATGGAAGTCATAGAGAAATATTTTTGATAAGTCCAGAATAGCAAAACCAACGTAAATGGGTTTATTCAGGTATACTTCCAGCTTGTTCATCTCAATTATTGCAACATTATCATCAAAAACTACTGAACTATGAAAGTTGGGTTTTGCAATAAGCGATCGGGCAGCCCACCGGCCATCCCATTGCGTAACTAGATGAATATCTTTATGTTTGCGCACATTTTCCATACATTTACCGTATATGGCATTGTTCATAAGCTTGTAAAAGTCCTTTTCGAAATCGTTCTTTGACTGTTGTCGTAGTTTAGTGTTCAGGTCAACGTACTCCTTCAACCATTGAGACTGTTTGAATTTTAACACTTTATGAACTTTTGTCAACTTCATTCCATTGGCAATGTACATTTTCAAATTTCTATAATGAACAATGTAGTTGAACTTTGGATATAGTGTCAAGAGGAGCTTCTTAAGCTTTGATTTAGCTGTAGGCGGAACCATATGACATGGTGCAAGTGGTAAGTCACTATGATTTTCATGTAGATCTGAGGGATACTCCAAATCACATTCTACCATATATCCGACATCTGAAATGTCTGGAGCACTTAGAATCTCAGATAAATTGAATTCTTTCAAAAATTCGAAGTCTCCATAAGGCAAGTACTCCGACATTGCTGCACCATACAAATTATTCACATCAAAATACATTAAATAAGAGTCAGGTATATTCGGATCATATTTATCTTTCATGTATTTATTATTTGCCTTGGCATATCTGTTGGAGCACTGTGAGACACCACCCCTTATTCCACTCTCAACAAAAAGAACTTTGTCTATATCAGTAAGAAGCTCAAGTTGTACGTTTGTGGTCTTCAACATAGCATCAAACGTTAATCCAGGAGCTGTATAGTAGTGTAGCGGGTCCAGCTTGTAGGTGTTCATACAGGTCTGTCTAAAAGCCTCAAACACATCTGCGAGAAGGAGGACATCTGTTTTCAAATAGAGGTCTGAGTACTGTCCCAGGGTTTGGATATGAAATGCATGCCAAACTCTCAGTGCGTGATTGTAGTCTTCATCAGTTATATCCTCTTCTGTTAAAAGGCTTCGAAAGTTCTCTTTTGGAGGTAGAGAGCATTCATCTAATCTCTCCCAGCAGTCAATATAATCATAAGGAAATACTCCCTTTCTATTCAACAGACTGAACTCTGTTGCGTTATGACAATTGGATTTTGTAATTAGCTTCTGTTCATCGCCTAGATTATTTGATAGCTTTTGAAGTGATTGTGACATGAATCGAAAAGAATCGATGAATCTAAAGCTGACCTTAGTTTTCGAGACGTATTTTGTGAATGCAATATACTTTTCTTTATTAAGTGGTAGTAATTTAATTGGGCCTTCCATAGAAGTTGATACAGCCCTGATAATGAAGTGAGCGTCATAGCCACTCAAATTGTGGAAAACAACAGGTATTGTAAAAACATCTTTATAATTCAAGTTGCAACTTTGGTGTGCAGCTCCACGAAACTGACCAGTTTGATGATTATGATCACGGACACGTACTTGTTCCGGTAAAAATGGTCTTCCACAAATATGACATTGCTGTGCATTGTTGTATTGCCCCACTTGTGCATTGTCAAATCCTTGAATCGGTACTTGATTTTTGTAAACGTTGTTACAGAATGCTGCTATAGATTTGAGCTCATCAACAAACCACTGGATACAATCTCGACCACGATATAGGCGAAACTTACAAAGACTCTCCTCGTAAGAACATTTAAAGTAATATGCTACACTATAGGCAACATGTTTTTGGTAGGTATTGGTTTTAGGTCCATTTTGGTTGACATCGGAACAGTTCTCTAAAATGCTTTCTAGATCGGCGTAAATAACAAACGGTAACTTCTCTTGATACCTATGGTTCTTGAAGTAGAGGTATTTGTTCGTCTCTTTAGGTAATCTTACAGAACACTTATTTTGCATATGACAAAGACTCTGATGTTTCCGAAGCAAATCCTCCGTTGAGAAATAGTTTAGACATCGTTCACATATAAACACTTTGTGCCCATTAGCCGAAACTTGTTTTGAAATCAGGCGTGACAAATCCTTTATCCACACAAAATGGTACAGCTGATGTTGGTCACTGATGTAAACAGGCTCATTTGTATCTATGTTATACACTGGCAACATTAGGAGATTTATGGTTCTATTATTGTTTAAGCCATTAGAACTTAGGTGACAAGGTAAAATCCTCTTTCCCTCAATGCAATACAAATTGATTGTAAGACCATTGAGGTCTTCAAATTTTCTGATTTCACTAATTGTCACAGGGAAGTTCATTCCATCATATTTAAGAACTTCCTTAAAATGAGGATAAGAAGTTGTCCGATTTGAATGACATTCTGCAGGGAACAGAGCAGAGACAACTGCCCATAGAAAGCAATATTTGTCATTGTTCTGCACATTAATCACTGCCTTCTTGTTCTTTATAAAGTTGGGAACTGCTGTATAGGTGGAATAACCAAATTTCAGTGGATCATACTCGTTAATATGCACTTTTAAACCCAATATTTCTAGTAATGCCCAACCTGAATCCTTCTCGGCAAACTCTTCCAATCTTTTCTTGAGTTTTTGGATAACATTTTCTTGATACCATTGCTTTATATTTGTAGCACGGTCAATAGGATTATTTTTTGTTGCGAATGTTTTCAAACTTACGTCACCTGTTTGAGGCTTAATAAAATTTGCAGAAAGGCACACGTTTACTTTCACTAATGATTTTTTCAGTTCTTTCTCAACTTTACACTTGAATGATCTGAAGGCTCGCTCCAAAAAATACAACGGTTCCTTTATATCCACGTTTGTAATAAATCCCGTACGAATTCTTCCATTAAAACAAGTTTCAGTGTCCTCCCATGACACCTTCGAATATCGATGTCTGTCTAAGCCGTGACCAGACTTCACATATGCACGCTTTCGAATACACTTTAGTTTATAGCGATAGCACTTCAAATATGACAGGCTGTATTCCAGCGAGAACGGATTCTCATGAACATTGTCTTCATAAATTTTGTTCTTTATTGCTTTCCGTATTATACTTATTGTATGATTGATATGTAATAGCAAACGATTTAATTCTTCTAAAGTTTTAATTTTTGTTATATATTGTTGAATTATCTTGAGCGCATCCTTGCAAGTGGCTGACACGGTTGCCATTGTACACACACACACTTTGATTTGCTAATGAACACGTTCGCTTAACAGATGGATGAGTTCATCGTGATGCATTGAGTTTATATACAGTTGAAAAGGTGAAATATGACCCCACGTTCTTACAACAACATCTCATTTATATTCAAAGTACTTGTCAGGTTCTGATTGTTTTGAATAAGAGAGAGACAACAATATACAGTTAAAATACGACTTTGCGTTTTATTATAAATACAAAGTTTTACTATTTTTCAAAATCTCTGTTAATTTCGCATTCGCTTCAAATAGGGAAACCACAATAATACAATTAGAATGAAATAATTTATTTAGATAAAAAATTATAAAGCCAATTATAAATGTGTTTAACATTATTCAAACTACACACTGCACGCGTGTTTGCATGAAATTTACATTCCAAATATTCATCAATCGGGAGCTTTGGGCACTCTTGCTGAACATCCAAGTCTATGATACATGGACACTTGTTTCCCAGCGCTGTCATCAGATAATTTTTTTTAATGGCTCCTTTAACGTAAACAATAACGTTGTTTGTTAGTTCTTGCACTAAATGCAGATCCAACAATTTCTGAACATATTCTTGTTCTATGTAACCAAAATCGTATGGTACACTATGATGATGTTTCTCCAAGTATCTAATTTGTCGCTGATAGTTCCAAGATACTTCAGAGAAAGGTCTATCCGCCTTGAAGCAGTAATGTGCACACTTTTTACCGTCAAATATTGTGAGCTCTTTTACCATAAAATTGGGCACGCTAAAGCCCTGCATATCAACAACTATGATTTTCATTTTTTACTTGCAAATTGTATGAGCGTGTGAAATTGTTAGCTGACCAACGTTGACTAAGATTATATATGAACACGAAAAGTATTTATAAAAGTCATACAGAGGGGCGTGTCAGTTTTTTGGGATGGCAGTGGGGGTGGTGAGATATTAATATCCAGAATAACAGATTTTATATTTACTTATTAAAATTACGTGAGGTTGTATAAATATATTTTCAATAATATTTTTGCCACTTTGAGGATACATGTAGTGGACCATCATCATCTTCATTGCACTTCTCACCACCTTCTTGGTGCTCCTCGGCTTTCCTTTTTGCTAATTCTAAAAGTTAACAAAAGCATGTAGTAGAAGTAACCGAATAAATTTGCTCTTACTTCTCAGGGCCTCCCTCCTATTGGATTCAATCCGTTCAAGAGACTCTAAAACAGAATGTATAAATACATTGAATGATTGAAATCTTCTTAATTTTACCCTGTGATAGGTACCATCCCTTCTTAATGTCGAAGCACCACGGCTCAAACACTTCATCCCAATTTTCTTCTATTTTAAAATATCAAGTTTATTAAGTGATTTAACAATATGAAGCTGCTATAATAAAAAAAATTACCTGGGAAAGTTTTATTGTTGTTGTGGTTGTTGTTAACTTGAGCTGGGAAAAGAGTGAATTTGAATTTCAATAAGAGAAAATGCATTCATTTAATCACTTACCCATTTTATCAGTCTCGTTTGTTTGCATATTTTAGACTAAGCAATGCTCACGCTTATATACATTTGAAATTACCCCCACCACACGGCAGTGTAGTGGGGAAAATATTCTTGAAAGCAAAAATTTTCTAAGTTTTTGTAAAAAAAAAAAAATTTTTTTATCACAGGTTTGTATTTAGAATTCAATGAGAATCCGAAATACATGAAAAATTTGATAAGGTCCTTTTGGACGTCTATGTTTAAAGTCTTGTAGCGGCTCAGGTATAGATCTGACAAAAAAAATTTACTTAGGTTTTCTGTAGAACACCAACTACAATGTAAATATTAAGAAAAAAAATTAGGGGTTGACGGGGTAGTTTTTACGTTAGGGGTGGAAAATTAACTGAGATGATTTTCGAGTGTAGAATTCAATTTCCAATAAAATTTCAAGAATAACTTTTTCTCACACCCCTAATAAAAAAATGTTTTTTTTTCTACCCCATTGAGGGGGTTGTTACGTACGTGTTAGTTTGAACCGCATCAAGTGGAGACTGTGATGCAAAATCGATAAAAATTTATTGCATCAAAATCGATCGATTGGTTTTCGAGTAAAACGCGTTTGTAATTTGACGCCCGGACTTATAAAAAAAAAAAAAAAAAGGAGACAGAATGACTATCATAATATATATGGTTGAATAGGGCTTTTCAAGGGCAACAACATTTGCTTATAAAGTTTTCCTCTATGTTTCAAAATTATAGACGTCGACGTCGCGACGCATTTCTAATATCAGCAAACGGCGTCCTTGAGTACACAGCTTTAAAGAGCTTTTGAAAATATGTAAATTCATACTTATTGATATTTTTCCTATATGTCACCATTTAGTAGTTAATGGGGTTTGTAATTTGATACCAATAGTAAAGCATAGGGAATAACACTATATTATTGTATGTAAAGCTGGATATTTTTTTTTTTGTCAATGTATGTGTGTGTGTTATCACTTTTATTTATTCTAGTGAAAACTTATTTCCAGCACGTTTTGTTTACTCAGCAACTATCAAAGTTCTTATATTGTTCTGTGGTAATTTTACAAATTGATTTATTTCTTCGGCTTTTGCAACTTTTGTATAAAAATTTTTCTTTTTGATTAAACTAAAAAATTTCATTCACAATCGCTTACCATGCAAAATGTTCCCAGCATCCGTATTTTGCAAAACCAGTTCACAGTGAGAACCAAGTCGCTTTTATGTTTCCGTCAACTCTGCAAATTCCACGTCTTGAGATTTGTTTGGGACTTGTGACAATAACCGTACTATATTCATGTGTTAGAAAGAGATAGAAAGCATTTCTGCTGAATACGTGAAAAAAAATGTATAAAGCTGGAAGAATTCTCTATCCATTCATCATTTAGTATTTGTGATAGTTACAAGTGACAAGATGAATAAAGTGAATATTGTTGAAAATATTGATCTTCGAACCCTTCTAACACAATTTAATGGTGAAGATTTTGATACTTCGATACCGTAAGTAATTATTTCTCGCTTTAATTCAATTAGATGATAAATTATTGTTTATTGGTTTCAAACCTTAACTTAAAGGGTTTACTGAACTAAATAAGGTTGAGTTAATAAGCAATAAATTAGAGTCTACAATTTTGTCAATTGCTAAACAACTTTGTTTGATATAGCAATCAATTGAGCATGCCGGAAATAATTTCCCCATTGCCGAACACTCCCGAGCCACCACCTGCATCATCATCATCAATAGAACAACCACCTAGGAAAAAAAATAGGCTGAGCCTAATTAAGAATGGCAATGTAGAAGAGGAACATGTGTTTGAAGTTGACTTGCTTGGGTCAACATGTGTTCCTAAGAAGTAAGTAAATGACTTATAGCATTTTAATGACTTTTATCTAACCACTTTGCGCTGTTCAACACAGATGCAAAGACCCTAGAACAATAAAGAAAAGGGAAAAACAACAACCACAAAAGCAGCATCAGCCTCAAAAAAGGAAGCCCCAGATGCAACACAAACAGCAGCAACAGCAACAACAACAACAACATCCTCAACCACAATCCCAGTAAGTCTGATTGTACTGCACGTTTAATTTTTAACCCCTTCAACAAATAAATGTTATCTTTACAGAGGAAAAAACCTTGCTCTTATAAAGAAGCTGTTTGGGGATGAGGAGAACGAACCTCCAAATACACAAGCGAGAATTGTGGACGACATACTATCGGAAGTTTCTAATAAACTACTTCCCAGCCTCCAGCGGGAAATTGAGAAGCTGGAACGAGAGAATGTTGACGCCGAGGAGTGGTTCAAGAATATTCAGCAGAAGCACCTCGCTGAGCAAAAGCAGCGAGGGGAGCTTCTGCAAAATGTGAGAATGAAACTACAAAATATTAATGTAATCATTAAAAACTTGAACGAGTTGAAATAAATATTGTTTTAAAGATTTTGCGTAGTCTCATTTTACCCTTGCATTTATATTTGCAAACTAAAGTGAAATGACCAGACATTTTCTAGAAAAAAACGTTTAAAGTTTTACACTATTTAGCATACTACTCAAGAGCTAATGACAGTCAACAATATTCAAAGTGGAAATTAGCTCAGCGGTTTGCCTGCTTACCTTTTATCCGATAAGTATGAGATTCAATTCTCTCACATAACCAATACATTTATTATTTATTATTATTATTATTATTAATTCTTTATAAATATAAAATTTGTGTTTATGAGAAATTCAATTCAAATATTATTCATATGAGATCTATTTACATATAAGTGATAATTCAATTTTCAAATATTTGGACTCCAATATTTTGAAAATTTGAAACGTTTTTAACTGAATTTTTCATTCATACAATTCTTTTATTTAATAAAAATGAATAATTATAGAAACAAAGAAAAATGAAAAGAAGTCATTTGAACTGTGTGAAAATTGGACCCCATACTTCTCAGACAAAAGGCAAATAGGTAAACAACTGAGCCAACTTCCACTCCCAAAATTGTTGTTTTCTGTCATCAAAACTTAACTAATATGGTAAATAGTGTAAAACTTTAAACGTTTTTTCTAGAGTGATAATAGAGAGCTGAACACTGTATTTTAATCTTTGAATCAACATTAACAATGTAAATTCGTTTCCCTTATATATATATAGGTTACACTTAATATAAATCAATCCATTCAAGATGAATAAAACAGATAAATTACTCAGAATAAATATGTTTGTTTATTTGCAAGAATTATAAAATCATCCTTAAATACATATAACCAGAATGTATAAGTTAACAAAAAAAAATTTAGTCTTCAACAAATTTAACATTTGTAGTTTCACCAACGACTCCCTCGCTTAGCAAATAAATTATCCTTCCTTTGGCGATGTCATCATTTAAGTTGTCAATTGCTTCTTCAGAGAACTTTTCAGTGAACCGATGAGGCAATATGGTCTTGAAGTCCTTACTTTCAACAACCACTTTATCACCATATTTAGTAGGAATCCTCTCAAATGATACAATTTCAAACTTATCACCTTCTTTTAGTTTTTTTACGTTCACGAATGGTTTCAAATGTAAAGAGACGTTAATATCCTCTAAGAAAGATGACATTTTACTTCAAATATACTAATATAGTTGTTTAAATATATTGAAGTCTCAACGGAGAATGACTATTTCTATATTTCGCTGGAGTATATATAATATCAACATCCATGCAGACATGCGCACTAGCGATAAGCAGTATATAAACATACAAAAACATGTTTGATTATAGTGGAATAAAATTAGATTAGAATTAACTTTTCTAACTTTGTTGTGAAAATTATCAAGATTACAAGGACAGTCACATTTGTATTATCACTTTTCAGTTGGTATCACTGATATCCCCTAAATTTGAATTTCCCGCCTTTGCGCATGCGCACAACTGGCAAGTGGTCCAGAATCGGCATTACTATACTACTGTGAGGCCCGTGCACTTTAGATTAAACAGTTAAATTCTCAGAAGACTCGATGTAATAAGACAGCCATTGTTACTCCCGCCGTTTACCCGATGCAACAAATTTAATTCAACTTTGTGTTGTCTTACGAAGGTCTAATAATTGAAAATTATTTTACTTTGTAAAATCTCACGACGTCCTTTGAATCCATTGTTTCAAATTACAATTGAACAACATGATTCTAAATAAGGTTTTCAGGCTAGAGTGTGGCCCGTACACTCTAGAATAAACAGTAAGAATCTCAAAAGACTAGATGTAATATCAGAGTAATCGTTACTCTCGCCGTTTACCCGATGCAACGAAATTATTTCAACTTTGTGTGGTCTCACGAAGTTCTACGAATCAAAATTTATTTGAGTCCGTAAAATCCCATGGCGTCCTTTGAATACATAGTTTCAGATTACAATTGGACAACATGATTCAAAATAGGGTTTTCAGGCTAGAGTGTGGCCCGTACACTTTAGATTAAACAGTTAACTTCTCAGAAGACTCGATGTAATAAGACAGCCATCGTTACTCCCGCCGTTTACCCGATGCAACGAAATTAATTCAACTTTGAGTGGTCTTACGAAGTTCTACGAATTAAAATTATTTTACTTCGTAAAATCTCACGACGTCCTTTGAATCCATTGTTTCAAATTACAATTGAAAACATGATCCAAATAAGGTTTTTAGGCTGGAGTGATGCCCCTACACTCTTGACTAAACAGTAAATATCCCAAAAGACTCGATGTTATATGAGAGCCATCGTTACTCCCGCCGTTTACCCGATGCAACGAAATTAATTCAACGTTGTTTGGTCTCACGCACTTCTACGAATTAAAACTTATTTTACTTCGTAAAATCTCACGACGTCTTTTGAATCCATGGTTCCAAATTACAGTTGAACAACATGATTCAAAATACGGTTTTTCGGGCTCGAGTGTGGCCCGTACATTGTATATTAATCAGTTACCTTCTCAGAAGGCTCGATGTAATAAGGTAGCCATCGTTACTCCCGCCGATTACCCGATGCAACGAAATTAATTCAACTCTGAGTGCTTTTACGAAGTTTGACGAATTAAGATTTATTTTACATCCTAAAATCTCACGACGTTGTTCGAATCCACAGTTTCAAATTGCAATTGTACAACATCATTCTAAATAAGGTTTTCAGGCTAGAGTGTGGCCCGTACACTCTAGAATAAACAGTAAAAATCTCAAAAGACTAGATGTAATATCAGAGTAATCGTTACTCTCGCCGTTTACCCGATGCAACGAAATTATTTCAACTTTGTGTGGTCTCACGAAGTTCTACGAATCAAAATTTATTTGAGTCCGTAAAATCCCATGGCGTCCTTTGAATACATAGTTTCAGATTACAATTGGACAACATGATTCAAAATAGGGTTTTCAGGCTAGAGTGTGGCCCGTGCACTTTAGATTAAACTGTTAAATTCTCAGAAGACTCGATGTAATAAGACAGCCATTGTTACTCCCGCCGTTTACCCGATGCAACAAATTTTATTCAACTTTGTGTTGTCTTACGAAGGTCTAATAATTGAAAATTATTTTACTTTGTAAAATCTCACGACGTCCTTTGAATCCATTGTTTCAAATTACAATTGAACAACATGATTCTAAATAAGGTTTTCAGGCTAGAGTGTGGCCCGTACACTCTAGAATAAACAGTAAGAATCTCAAAAGACTAGATGTAATATCAGAGTAATCGTTACTCTCGCCGTTTACCCGATGCAACGAAATTATTTCAACTTTGTGTGGTCTCACGAAGTTCTACGAATCAAAATTTATTTGAGTCCGTAAAATCCCATGGCGTCCTTTGAATACATAGTTTCAGATTACAATTGGACAACATGATTCAAAATAGGGTTTTCAGGCTAGAGTGTGGCTCGTACACTTTAGATTAAACAGTTAACTTCTCAGAAGACTCGATGTAATAAGACAGCCATCGTTACTCCCGCCGTTTACCCGATGCAACGAAATTAATTCAACTTTGAGTGGTCTTACGAAGTTCTACGAATTAAAATTATTTTACTTCGTAAAATCTCACGACGTCCTTTGAATCCATTGTTTCAAATTACAATTGAAAACATGATCCAAATAAGGTTTTTAGGCTGGAGTGATGCCCCTACACTCTTGACTAAACAGTAAATATCCCAAAAGACTCGATGTTATATGAGAGCCATCGTTACTCCCGCCGTTTACCCGATGCAACGAAATAAATTCAACGTTGTTTGGTCTCACGCACTTCTACGAATTAAAACTTATTTTACTTCGTAAAATCTCACGACGTCTTTTGAATCCATGGTTCCAAATTACAGTTGAACAACATGATTCAAAATACGGTTTTCGGGCTCGAGTGTGGCCCGTACATTGTATATTAATCAGTTACCTTCTCAGAAGGCTCGATGTAATAAGGTAGCCATCGTTACTCCCGCCGATTACCCGATGCAACGAAATTAATTCAACTCTGAGTGCTTTTACGAAGTTTGACGAATTAAGATTTATTTTACATCCTAAAATCTCACGACGTTGTTCGAATCCACAGTTTCAAATTGCAATTGTACAACATCATTCTAAATAAGGTTTTCAGGCTAGAGTGTGGCCCGTACACTCTAGAATAAACAGTAAAAATCTCAAAAGACTAGATGTAATATCAGAGTAATCGTTACTCTCGCCGTTTACCCGATGCAACGAAATTATTTCAACTTTGTGTGGTCTCACGAAGTTCTACGAATCAAAATTTATTTGAGTCCGTAAAATCCCATGGCGTCCTTTGAATACATAGTTTCAGATTACAATTGGACAACATGATTCAAAATAGGGTTTTCAGGCTAGAGTGTGGCCCGTGCACTTTAGATTAAACTGTTAAATTCTCAGAAGACTCGATGTAATAAGACAGCCATTGTTACTCCCGCCGTTTACCCGATGCAACAAATTTTATTCAACTTTTGTTGTCTTACGAAGGTCTAATAATTGAAAATTATTTTACTTTGTAAAATCTCACGACGTCCTTTGAATCCATTGTTTCAAATTACAATTGAACAACATGATTCTAAATAAGGTTTTCAGGCTAGAGTGTGGCCCGTACACTCTAGAATAAACAGTAAGAATCTCAAAAGACTAGATGTAATATCAGAGTAATCGTTACTCTCGCCGTTTACCCGATGCAACGAAATTATTTCAACTTTGTGTGGTCTCACGAAGTTCTACGAATCAAAATTTATTTGAGTCCGTAAAATCCCATGGCGTCCTTTGAATACATAGTTTCAGATTACAATTGGACAACATGATTCAAAATAGGGTTTTCAGGCTAGAGTGTGGCCCGTACATTTTAGATTAAACTGTTAAATTCTCAGAAGACTCGATGTAATAAGACAGCCATCGTTACTCCCGCCGTTTACCCGATGCAACAAATTTAATTCAACTTTGTGTTGTCTTACGAAGGTCTAATAATTGAAAATTATTTTACTTTGTAAAATCTCACGACGTCCTTTGAATCCATTGTTTCAAATTACAATTGAACAACATGATTCTAAATAAGGTTTTCAGGCTAGAGTGTGGCCCGTACACTCTAGAATAAACAGTAAGAATCTCAAAAGACTAGATGTAATATCAGAGTAATCGTTACTCTCGCCGTTTACCCGATGCAACGAAATTATTTCAACTTTGTGTGGTCTCACGAAGTTCTACGAATCAAAATTTATTTGAGTCCGTAAAATCCCATGGCGTCCTTTGAATACATAGTTTCAGATTACAATTGGACAACATGATTCAAAATAGGGTTTTCAGGCTAGAGTGTGGCTCGTACACTTTAGATTAAACAGTTAACTTCTCAGAAGACTCGATGTAATAAGACAGCCATCGTTACTCCCGCCGTTTACCCGATGCAACGAAATTAATTCAACTTTGAGTGGTCTTACGAAGTTCTACGAATTAAAATTATTTTACTTCGTAAAATCTCACGACGTCTTTTGAATCCATTGTTCCAAATTACAGTTGAACAACATGATTCAAAATACGGTTTTTCGGCTCGAGTGTGGCCCGTACATTGTATATTAATCAGTTACCTTCTCAGAAGGCTCGATGTAATAAGGTAGCCATCGTTACTCCCGCCGATTACCCGATGCAACGAAATTAATTCAACTCTGAGTGCTTTTACGAAGTTTGACGAATTAAGATTTATTTTACATCCTAAAATCTCACGACGTTGTTCGAATCCACAGTTTCAAATTGCAATTGTACAACATCATTCTAAATAAGGTTTTCAGGCTAGAGTGTGGCCCGTACACTCTAGAATAAACAGTAAAAATCTCAAAAGACTAGATGTAATATCAGAGTAATCGTTACTCTCGCCGTTTACCCGATGCAACGAAATTATTTCAACTTTGTGTGGTCTCACGAAGTTCTACGAATCAAAATTTATTTGAGTCCGTAAAATCCCATGGCGTCCTTTGAATACATAGTTTCAGATTACAATTGGACAACATGATTCAAAATAGGGTTTTCAGGCTAGAGTGTGGCCCGTGCACTTTAGATTAAACAGTTAAATTCTCAGAAGACTCGATGTAATAAGACAGCCATCGTTACTCCCGCCGTTTACCCGATGCAACGAAATTTATTCAACTTTGTGTTGTCTTACGAAGGTCTAATAATTGAAAATTATTTTACTTTGTAAAATCTCACGACGTCCTTTGAATCCATTGTTTCAAATTACAATTGAACAACATGATTCTAAATAAGGTTTTCAGGCTAGAGTGTGGCCCGTACACTCTAGAATAAACAGTAAGAATCTCAAAAGACTAGATGTAATATCAGAGTAATCGTTACTCTCGCCGTTTACCCGATGCAACGAAATTATTTCAACTTTGTTTGGTCTCACGAAGTTCTACGAATCAAAATTTATTTGAGTCCGTAAAATCCCATGGCGTCCTTTGAATACATAGTTCCAGATTACAATTGGACAACATGATTCAAAATAGGGTTTTCAGGCTAGAGTGTGGCCCGTACACTTTAGATTAAACAGTTAACTTCTCAGAAGACTCGATGTAATAAGACAGCCATCGTTACTCCCGCCGTTTACCCGATGCAACGAAATTAATTCAACTTTGAGTGCTTTTACGAAGTTTGACGAATTAAGATTTATTTTACATCCTAAAATCTCACGACGTTGTTCGAATCCACAGTTTCAAATTGCAATTGTACAACATCATTCTAAATAAGGTTTTCAGGCTAGAGTGTGGCCCGTACACTCTAGAATAAACAGTAAAAATCTCAAAAGACTAGATGTAATATCAGAGTAATCGTTACTCTCGCCGTTTACCCGATGCAACGAAATTATTTCAACTTTGTGTGGTCTCACGAAGTTCTACGAATCAAAATTTATTTGAGTCCGTAAAATCCCATGGCGTCCTTTGAATACATAGTTTCAGATTACAATTGGACAACATGATTCAAAATAGGGTTTTCAGGCTAGAGTGTGGCCCGTGCACTTTAGATTAAACTGTTAAATTCTCAGAAGACTCGATGTAATAAGACAGCCATTGTTACTCCCGCCGTTTACCCGATGCAACAAATTTAATTCAACTTTGTGTTGTCTTACGAAGGTCTAATAATTGAAAATTATTTTACTTTGTAAAATCTCACGACGTCCTTTGAATCCATTGTTTCAAATTACAATTGAACAACATGATTCTAAATAAGGTTTTCAGGCTAGAGTGTGGCCCGTACACTCTAGAATAAACAGTAAGAATCTCAAAAGACTAGATGTAATATCAGAGTAATCGTTACTCTCGCCGTTTACCCGATGCAACGAAATTATTTCAACTTTGTGTGGTCTCACGAAGTTCTACGAATCAAAATTTATTTGAGTCCGTAAAATCCCATGGCGTCCTTTGAATACATAGTTTCAGATTACAATTGGACAACATGATTCAAAATAGGGTTTTCAGGCTAGAGTGTGGCTCGTACACTTTAGATTAAACAGTTAACTTCTCAGAAGACTCGATGTAATAAGACAGCCATCGTTACTCCCGCCGTTTACCCGATGCAACGAAATTAATTCAACTTTGAGTGGTCTTACGAAGTTCTACGAATTAAAATTATTTTACTTCGTAAAATCTCACGACGTCCTTTGAATCCATTGTTTCAAATTACAATTGAAAACATGATCCAAATAAGGTTTTTAGGCTGGAGTGATGCCCCTACACTCTTGACTAAACAGTAAATATCCCAAAAGACTCGATGTTAAATGAGAGCCATCGTTACTCCCGCCGTTTACCCGATGCAACGAAATTAATTCAACGTTGTTTGGTCTCACGCACTTCTACGAATTAAAACTTATTTTACTTCGTAAAATCTCACGACGTCTTTTGAATCCATGGTTCCAAATTACAGTTGAACAACATGATTCAAAATACGGTTTTCGGGCTCGAGTGTGGCCCGTACATTGTATATTAATCAGTTACCTTCTCAGAAGGCTCGATGTAATAAGGTAGCCTTCGTTACTCCCGCCGATTACCCGATGCAACGAAATTAATTCAACTCTGAGTGCTTTTACGAAGTTTGACGAATTAAAATTATTTTACATCCTAAAATCTCACGACGTTGTTCGAATCCACAGTTTCAAATTGCAATTGTACAACATCATTCTAAATAAGGTTTTCAGGCTAGAGTGTGGCCCGTACACTCTAGATTAAACAGTTAAATTCTCAGAAGACTCGATGTAATAAGACAGCCATCGTTACTCCCGCCGTTTACCCGATGCAACAAATTTAATTCAACTTTGTGTGGTCTTACGAAGTTCTACGAATTGAAAATTATTTTACTTTGTAAAATCTCACGACGTCCTTTGAATCCATTGTTTCAAATTACAATTGAACAACATGATTCTAAATAAGGTTTTCAGGCTAGAGTGTGGCCCGTACACTCTAGAATAAACAGTAAAAATCTCAAAAGACTAGATGTAATATCAGAGTAATCGTTACTCTCGCCGTTTACCCGATGCAACGAAATTATTTCAACTTTGTGTGGTCTCACGAAGTTCTACGAATCAAAATTTATTTGAGTCCGTAAAATCCCATGGCGTCCTTTGAATACATAGTTTCAGATTACAATTGGACAACATGATTCAAAATAGGGTTTTCAGGCTAGAGTGTGGCCCGTACACTTTAGATTAAACTGTTAAATTCTCAGAAGACTCGATGTAATAAGACAGCCATTGTTACTCCCGCCGTTTACCCGATGCAACGAAATTAATTCAACTTTGTGTTGTCTT
This sequence comes from Mylabris phalerata, assembly GCA_020740385.1. Lineage (NCBI taxonomy): Eukaryota > Metazoa > Arthropoda > Insecta > Coleoptera > Meloidae > Mylabris > Mylabris phalerata. The sequence continues at coordinate 101,759 of JAJEOX010000133.1, forward strand.
ACGAAGTTCTAATAATTGAAAATTATTTTACTTTGTAAAATCTCACGACGTCCTTTGAATCCATTGTTTCAAATTACAATTGAACAACATGATTCTAAATAAGGTTTTCAGGCTAGAGTGTGGCCCGTACACTCTAGAATAAACAGTAAGAATCTCAAAAGACTAGATGTAATATCAGAGTAATCGTTACTCTCGCCGTTTACCCGATGCAACGAAATTATTTCAACTTTGTGTGGTCTCACGAAGTTCTACGAATCAAAATTTATTTGAGTCCGTAAAATCCCATGGCGTCCTTTGAATACATAGTTTCAGATTACAATTGGACAACATGATTCAAAATAGGGTTTTCAGGCTAGAGTGTGGCTCGTACACTTTAGATTAAACAGTTAACTTCTCAGAAGACTCGATGTAATAAGACAGCCATCGTTACTCCCGCCGTTTACCCGATGCAACGAAATTAATTCAACTTTGAGTGGTCTTACGAAGTTCTACGAATTAAAATTATTTTACTTCGTAAAATCTCACGACGTCTTTTGAATCCATTGTTCCAAATTACAGTTGAACAACATGATTCAAAATACGGTTTTTCGGCTCGAGTGTGGCCCGTACATTGTATATTAATCAGTTACCTTCTCAGAAGGCTCGATGTAATAAGGTAGCCATCGTTACTCCCGCCGATTACCCGATGCAACGAAATTAATTCAACTCTGAGTGCTTTTACGAAGTTTGACGAATTAAGATTTATTTTACATCCTAAAATCTCACGACGTTGTTCGAATCCACAGTTTCAAATTGCAATTGTACAACATCATTCTAAATAAGGTTTTCAGGCTAGAGTGTGGCCCGTACACTCTAGAATAAACAGTAAAAATCTCAAAAGACTAGATGTAATATCAGAGTAATCGTTACTCTCGCCGTTTACCCGATGCAACGAAATTATTTCAACTTTGTGTGGTCTCACGAAGTTCTACGAATCAAAATTTATTTGAGTCCGTAAAATCCCATGGCGTCCTTTGAATACATAGTTTCAGATTACAATTGGACAACATGATTCAAAATAGGGTTTTCAGGCTAGAGTGTGGCCCGTGCACTTTAGATTAAACTGTTAAATTCTCAGAAGACTCGATGTAATAAGACAGCCATTGTTACTCCCGCCGTTTACCCGATGCAACAAATTTAATTCAACTTTGTGTTGTCTTACGAAGTTCTAATAATTGAAAATTATTTTACTTTGTAAAATCTCACGACGTCCTTTGAATCCATTGTTTCAAATTACAATTGAACAACATGATTCTAAATAAGGTTTTCAGGCTAGAGTGTGGCCCGTACACTCTAGAATAAACAGTAAGAATCTCAAAAGACTAGATGTAATATCAGAGTAATCGTTACTCTCGCCGTTTACCCGATGCAACGAAATTATTTCAACTTTGTGTGGTCTCACGAAGTTCTACGAATCAAAATTTATTTGAGTCCGTAAAATCCCATGGCGTCCTTTGAATCCATTGTTTCAAATTACAATTGAAAACATGATCCAAATAAGGTTTTTAGGCTAGAGTGATGCCCCTACACTCTTGACTAAACAGTAAATATCTCAAAAGACTCGATGTTATATGAGAGCCATCGTTACTCCCGCCGTTTACCCGATGCAACGAAATAAATTCAACGTTGTTTGGTCTCACGCACTTCTACGAATTAAAACTTATTTTACTTCGTAAAATCTCACGACGTCTTTTGAATCCATGGTTCCAAATTACAGTTGAACAACATGATTCAAAATACGGTTTTCGGGCTCGAGTGTGGCCCGTACATTGTATATTAATCAGTTACCTTCTCAGAAGGCTCGATGTAATAAGGTAGCCATCGTTACTCCCGCCGATTACCCGATGCAACGAAATTAATTCAACTCTGAGTGCTTTTACGAAGTTTGACGAATTAAGATTTATTTTACATCCTAAAATCTCACGACGTTGTTCGAATCCACAGTTTCAAATTGCAATTGTACAACATCATTCTAAATAAGGTTTTCAGGCTAGAGTGTGGCCCGTACACTCTAGAATAAACAGTAAAATCTCAAAAGACTAGATGTAATATCAGAGTAATCGTTACTCTCGCCGTTTACCCGATGCAACGAAATTATTTCAACTTTGTGTGGTCTCACGAAGTTCTACGAATCAAAATTTATTTGAGTCCGTAAAATCCCATGGCGTCCTTTGAATACATAGTTTCAGATTACAATTGGACAACATGATTCAAAATAGGGTTTTCAGGCTAGAGTGTGGCCCGTGCACTTTAGATTAAACTGTTAAATTCTCAGAAGACTCGATGTAATAAGACAGCCATTGTTACTCCCGCCGTTTACCCGATGCAACAAATTTAATTCAACTTTGTGTTGTCTTACGAAGGTCTAATAATTGAAAATTATTTTACTTTGTAAAATCTCACGACGTCCTTTGAATCCATTGTTTCAAATTACAATTGAACAACATGATTCTAAATAAGGTTTTCAGGCTAGAGTGTGGCCCGTACACTCTAGAATAAACAGTAAGAATCTCAAAAGACTAGATGTAATATCAGAGTAATCGTTACTCTCGCCGTTTACCCGATGCAACGAAATTATTTCAACTTTGTGTGGTCTCACGAAGTTCTACGAATCAAAATTTATTTGAGTCCGTAAAATCCCATGGCGTCCTTTGAATACATAGTTTCAGATTACAATTGGACAACATGATTCAAAATAGGGTTTTCAGGCTAGAGTGTGGCTCGTACACTTTAGATTAAACAGTTAACTTCTCAGAAGACTCGATGTAATAAGACAGCCATCGTTACTCCCGCCGTTTACCCGATGCAACGAAATTAATTCAACTTTGAGTGGTCTTACGAAGTTCTACGAATTAAAATTATTTTACTTCGTAAAATCTCACGACGTCTTTTGAATCCATTGTTCCAAATTACAGTTGAACAACATGATTCAAAATACGGTTTTTCGGCTCGAGTGTGGCCCGTACATTGTATATTAATCAGTTACCTTCTCAGAAGGCTCGATGTAATAAGGTAGCCATCGTTACTCCCGCCGATTACCCGATGCAACGAAATTAATTCAACTCTGAGTGCTTTTACGAAGTTTGACGAATTAAGATTTATTTTACATCCTAAAATCTCACGACGTTGTTCGAATCCACAGTTTCAAATTGCAATTGTACAACATCATTCTAAATAAGGTTTTCAGGCTAGAGTGTGGCCCGTACACTCTAGAATAAACAGTAAAAATCTCAAAAGACTAGATGTAATATCAGAGTAATCGTTACTCTCGCCGTTTACCCGATGCAACGAAATTATTTCAACTTTGTGTGGTCTCACGAAGTTCTACGAATCAAAATTTATTTGAGTCCGTAAAATCCCATGGCGTCCTTTGAATACATAGTTTCAGATTACAATTGGACAACATGATTCAAAATAGGGTTTTCAGGCTAGAGTGTGGCCCGTGCACTTTAGATTAAACTGTTAAATTCTCAGAAGACTCGATGTAATAAGACAGCCATTGTTACTCCCGCCGTTTACCCGATGCAACAAATTTAATTCAACTTTGTGTTGTCTTACGAAGGTCTAATAATTGAAAATTATTTTACTTTGTAAAATCTCACGACGTCCTTTGAATCCATTGTTTCAAATTACAATTGAACAACATGATTCTAAATAAGGTTTTCAGGCTAGAGTGTGGCCCGTACACTCTAGAATAAACAGTAAGAATCTCAAAAGACTAGATGTAATATCAGAGTAATCGTTACTCTCGCCGTTTACCCGATGCAACGAAATTATTTCAACTTTGTGTGGTCTCACGAAGTTCTACGAATTCAAAATTTATTTGAGTCCGTAAAATCTCATGACGTCCTTTGAATCCATTGTTTCAAATTACAATTGAAAACATGATCCAAATAAGGTTTTTAGGCTAGAGTGATGCCCCTACACTCTTGACTAAACAGTAAATATCTCAAAAGACTCGATGTTATATGAGAGCCATCGTTACTCCCGCCGTTTACCCGATGCAACGAAATAAATTCAACGTTGTTTGGTCTCACGCACTTCTACGAATTAAAACTTATTTTACTTCGTAAAATCTCACGACGTCTTTTGAATCCATGGTTCCAAATTACAGTTGAACAACATGATTCAAAATACGGTTTTCGGGCTCGAGTGTGGCCCGTACATTGTATATTAATCAGTTACCTTCTCAGAAGGCTCGATGTAATAAGGTAGCCATCGTTACTCCCGCCGATTACCCGATGCAACGAAATTAATTCAACTCTGAGTGCTTTTACGAAGTTTGACGAATTAAGATTTATTTTACATCCTAAAATCTCACGACGTTGTTCGAATCCACAGTTTCAAATTGCAATTGTACAACATCATTCTAAATAAGGTTTTCAGGCTAGAGTGTGGCCCGTACACTCTAGAATAAACAGTAAAATCTCAAAAGACTAGATGTAATATCAGAGTAATCGTTACTCTCGCCGTTTACCCGATGCAACGAAATTATTTCAACTTTGTGTGGTCTCACGAAGTTCTACGAATCAAAATTTATTTGAGTCCGTAAAATCCCATGGCGTCCTTTGAATACATAGTTTCAGATTACAATTGGACAACATGATTCAAAATAGGGTTTTCAGGCTAGAGTGTGGCCCGTGCACTTTAGATTAAACTGTTAAATTCTCAGAAGACTCGATGTAATAAGACAGCCATTGTTACTCCCGCCGTTTACCCGATGCAACAAATTTAATTCAACTTTGTGTTGTCTTACGAAGGTCTAATAATTGAAAATTATTTTACTTTGTAAAATCTCACGACGTCCTTTGAATCCATTGTTTCAAATTACAATTGAACAACATGATTCTAAATAAGGTTTTCAGGCTAGAGTGTGGCCCGTACACTCTAGAATAAACAGTAAGAATCTCAAAAGACTAGATGTAATATCAGAGTAATCGTTACTCTCGCCGTTTACCCGATGCAACGAAATTATTTCAACTTTGTGTGGTCTCACGAAGTTCTACGAATCAAAATTTATTTGAGTCCGTAAAATCCCATGGCGTCCTTTGAATACATAGTTTCAGATTACAATTGGACAACATGATTCAAAATAGGGTTTTCAGGCTAGAGTGTGGCTCGTACACTTTAGATTAAACAGTTAACTTCTCAGAAGACTCGATGTAATAAGACAGCCATCGTTACTCCCGCCGTTTACCCGATGCAACGAAATTAATTCAACTTTGAGTGGTCTTACGAAGTTCTACGAATTAAAATTATTTTACTTCGTAAAATCTCACGACGTCCTTTGAATCCATTGTTCCAAATTACAGTTGAACAACATGATTCAAAATACGGTTTTTGGGCTCGAGTGTGGCCCGTACATTGTATATTAATCAGTTACCTTCTCAGAAGGCTCGATGTAATAAGGTAGCCATCGTTACTCCCGCCGATTACCCGATGCAACGAAATTAATTCAACTCTGAGTGCTTTTACGAAGTTTGACGAATTAAGATTTATTTTACATCCTAAAATCTCACGACGTTGTTCGAATCCACAGTTTCAAATTGCAATTGTACAACATCATTCTAAATAAGGTTTTCAGGCTAGAGTGTGGCCCGTACACTCTAGAATAAACAGTAAAAATCTCAAAAGACTAGATGTAATATCAGAGTAATCGTTACTCTCGCCGTTTACCCGATGCAACGAAATTATTTCAACTTTGTGTGGTCTCACGAAGTTCTACGAATCAAAATTTATTTGAGTCCGTAAAATCCCATGGCGTCCTTTGAATACATAGTTTCAGATTACAATTGGACAACATGATTCAAAATAGGGTTTTCAGGCTAGAGTGTGGCCCGTACACTTTAGATTAAACAGTTAACTTCTCAGAAGACTCGATGTAATAAGACAGCCATCGTTACTCCCGCCGTTTACCCGATGCAACGAAATTAATTCAACTTTGAGTGGTCTTACGAAGTTCTACGAATTAAAATTATTTTACTTCGTAAAATCTCACGACGTCCTTTGAATCCATTGTTTCAAATTACAGTTGAACAACATGATTCAAAATACGGA
>JAJEOX010000134.1:0-199646 GCA_020740385.1 Mylabris phalerata
TTATTCAATAATTTTTAATTTATTATCTTCATTTTCTGATGTTCTATAATTGTCATCTCTTCTTAATTCTATAATCCTAAATTTGTTCTTTTCATGTTCTGACGTTCAATAATCGTCTACTCTTCTTAATTCTGAACTTCTTAATTTATTATTTTCATTTCCTGATGTTGAATAATCGTCATCTCTTGCTAATTCTATAATCCTTAATTTGTTATTTTCATGTTCTGACGTTCTGTAATCGTCATTTCTTCTTTATTCAATATTTCTTAATTTGATTCTTTCATTTTCTGACGTTCTATAATTCGTCATCTCTTCTTAATTCAATATTTTTTAATTTATTATTTTCATTTTCTGACGTTCTATAATTGTCATCTCTTCTTTATTCAATAATCCTTAATTTGTTCTTTTCATGTTCTGACGTTCTATAATCGTCATCTCTTCTTAATTCAATATTTCTTAATTTATTATTTTCATTTTCTGATGTTCTATAATCGTCATCTCTTCTTAATTCTATAATCCTTAATTTGTTCTTTTCATGTTCTGACGTTCTATAATCGTCATCTCTTCTTAATTCTATAATCCTTAATTTGTTCTTTTCATGTTCTGATGTTCAATAATCGTCATCTCTTCTTAATTCTATATTTCTTAATTTATTATTTTCATTTTCTGATGTTCAATAATCGTCATCTCTTCTTAATTCTATAACCTTAATTTGTTCTTTTCATGTTCTGACGTTCTATAATCGTCATTTCTTCTTTGTTCAATATTTCTTAATTTATTTTTTCATTTTCTGATGTTCTATAATCGTCATCTCTTCTTAATTCTATAATCCTTAATTTGTTCTTTCATGTTCTGACGTTCTATAATCGTCATCTCTTCTTAATTCTATTTTTCTTAATTTATTATTTTCATTTTCTGATGTTCTATAATCGTCATCTCTTCTTAATTCTATAATCCTTAATTTGTTCTTTTCATGTTCTGACGTTCTATAATCGTCATTTCTTCTTAATTCAATTTTTCTTAATTTATATTTTCATTTTCTGATTGTTCAATAATCGTCATCTCTTCTTAATTCAATAATCCTTAATTTGTTCTTTTCATGTTCTGACGTTCTATAATCGTCATCTCTTCTTAATTCAATTTTCTTAATTTATTATTTTCATTTTCTGATGTTCTATAATCGTCATCTCTTCTTAATATTTCTTAATTTATAATTTTCATTTTCTGATGTTCTATAATCGTCATCTCTTATAATTCTATAATCCTTAATTTGTTCTTTTCATGTTCTGAAGTTCTATAATCGTCATATCTTCTTAATTCTATTTTTCTTAATATATTATTTTCATTCTCTTCCTGTTCTCTAAATCGCCATCTCTTCTTAATTAAATAATCCTTAATTGCTTGTTTCATGTTCTGACCTTCTATTAATCGTCATTAATTCGTTTATTCAATTTTCTGTGAATATTAATTATTTTCATTTTATGATGTTCTATAATCGTCATATCTTCTTAATTCTCTAAATCCTTAAATTTGTCCTTTTCATGTTCTGACGATTTTTAATTCGTCATTTCTTCTATTCAATATTTCTTAATTTATATTTTCACATTCTGATGTTCCATAATCGTCATATCTTCTAAACTCTATCATCCTTAATTTGTTCCCTTTCATGTTCTGACATTCTATTAATCGTCATCGTCTTCTGAATTCTTCTTTTCTAAATTCATTATTTTCATTTTCATGATGTTCAATAATCGTCACCTGTTCTTTATTCAATAATCCTCAATTTGTCCTTTTCATGTTCTACCGTTTTTTTAATCGTCTATCTCTTCTTAATATATAATCCTTAATTTGTTCTTTTCATTTTCTGATGTTCTAAAAAATCGTCTTCTCTTCTTAATACAATGATCTTTAATTTGTTCTTTTAATGTTTCTGACGTTCTATATTTTCTCAACTCTTCTTTAATCCAATTTTTCTTAATTTATTATTTTCATTTCCTGATGTTCTATAATCGTCTACTCTACTTAATTTCAATAACCCTGAGTTTGCTCTTTTCATTTTCTGTGACGTTCTATAAATCGTCATTTCTTCTTTATTCAAAATTTCTTAATTTATTAATTTTCATTTTCTGATGTTCTATATTAGTCAACTCTTTTCAATTCTAATAAATCCTAAATTTGTTTTTTTCATGTCCTGACGTTCTATAATCGCTCATTTAACTTCTTTTTCTATATTTCTGAATTTATTATTTCCATTCTCTGATGTTCAATTATCATCATCTCTTCTTAATTCAATTACACTGAGTTTGCTCTTTTCATGTTCTGACGTTCTATAATCTTCATTTCTTTTTTATTCAATATTTCTTAATTTATTATTTTTTTTTTTATGATGATATTCCATAATCATCATCTCCTTTTTTAATTTTATAATCGTGCTAAATTTGTTCTTTTCATGTTCTGACGTACGATAATATTCGTCTTCTCTTCTTAAACAATTTGTTTCCTTTTGTTTATTATTTTCATTTCAATATGTTCTAAAATTGCCATCTCTTCTTACTTCTATAATCCTTAATTAGCAGTTTTTTCATGTTCTGACGTTCTATAATCGTCATTTCTTCTTTGTTCAATGTTTCTTAATTAATGATTTTCATTTTCTGATGTTCTATAATTGTCTTCTCTTCTTGATTCAATGATCCTTAATTTGTTACTTTTCATTTTCTGGCGTTCTATAATCGTCATCTCTTTTTTATTCAATAATTCTTTATTTTTTTTCTTCATTTTTCCGAGATGTTCTATATAATCTTCATCTCTTCTTAATTCTATAATCCAAAATTGCTACTTTTCATGTTCTGACGTTCAATAATCGTCTACTCTTCTTAATTCTGAACTTCTTAATTTATTATTTTCATTTCCTGATGTTGAATAATCATCAAACTTCTTAATTCATAATCCTTTAATTTGTTATTTTCATGTTCTGACGTTTTCAATCGTCATCTCTACTTAAACCTATCATCCTTAAATTTGTTCTTTTCCCTAGTTCTGACGTTCTATAAATCGTCATTTCTCTTTAGATTCAATTTTTTTTAATTTATTATTTCACTTTTCTTATGTTCTTATAATCGTCATCTCTTCTAAATTCAATTTTTTTAATTTAATATTTTCTTTTCTGATGTTCTTAATCGTCGTCTCTTCTTAATTCTATAATCCTTAATTAGTTCCTTTCATTTTCTGACGTTCTATAATCGTCATCTCTTCTCAATTCTATAATCCTTAATTGTTCTTTTCATTTTCTGATGTTCTGTAATCGTCATCTCTGTCTTAATTCTATGATTTCCTTAATTTAAATTTTCATTTTCTGATGTTCCATAAACGTCATCTGTTCTAACTCTATCCAAAATTTCTTAATTTGTTCTTTTCATGTACTGCCGTCCTTTAATCGTCATGATTCTTCTTTATTCAATATTTAGCTTAATTTATATTTTCATTTCCTGATGTTCAATAATCGTCATCTCTTCTAAATATCTATAATCCTCAATTTGTTCTTTTCATGTTTCTGACTGTTCTATAATCGTCATCTCTCTTAATTCAATTTTTAAATTCAATTTTTCTTAATTTATTCTTTTCATTTTCTGATGTTCTACAATGTCATCTGATGTTCTATTAATATTTCTTGATTAATTATTTTCATTTCCTGATGTTTCAATCATCGTCATCTCTTCTAAATTCTCAAAACCTAAAATTTGTTCTTTTTATGTTCTGACGTTTTTAATCGTCATCTCACTTTTAATTCATACTTCTTAATTTATTATTTTTTATTTTCAGATGTTCCATAATCGTCATCTCTTCTTAACTTATAATCGTGAATTTGTTCTTTTCATGTTCTGACGTTCGATAATCGTCTTCACCTCTTCTTAATTCATTTTCATTAATTTAATATTTTTATTTTCTTATGTTCTATAATGTTCACCTCCTCTTAATTCAATAACCCTTAATTGTCCTTTTCATGTTCAGGACGTTCTGTAATCGTCATTTCTTTCTTTAATTCAACATTTCTTAATTGATTATTTTTCATTTTCTATATGTTCCAAAATTGTCACCTCTTCTTACTTTTATAATGATTAATTAACTTTTTTCATGTTCTGACGTTCTATAATTGTCATCTGTTCTTTATCAATATTCCTTAATTTGATTTTCCATTTTCTGATTGTTCTATAATTGTCATCTCTTCTTAATTCTATAATTCTAAATTTGTTCATTTTCATGTTCCGACATTTTTATCGTTATCTCTTCTTAACTCTATAATCCTTAATTTGTTCTTTCATTTTCTGATGTTCTATAATCGACATCTCGTACTTAATCCTATCACCTTAATTTGTTTTTTTTTCATTTACTGATGTTCATAATCGTCATCTTTTTGTAATTTCTATTATTACTTAATTTGTTATTTTCATTTTCTGACGTTCTATAATTCGTCATTTCTTCTTTATTCAATTTTTCTTAATTTACTATTTTCATTTTTATATGCTTCAATAATCGTCATCTGTTCTTAATTCAATAATCCTCAATTTTGTCCTTTTCATGTTCTGACGTTCTTTTTGGTCGTTATCTCTCTTAATTCTATAATCCTTAATTTGTTCTTTCATTTTCTGATGTTCTATAATCGTCTCTCTCTTAATTCTATAATCCCTAAAATTTGTTCTTTTCATGTTTCTGACGTTCTATTTCGTCAACTCTTCCCTAATTCTTTTTTTCTTAATTTATTATTTTCATTTCCATGAAGTTCAATCATCGTCATCACTTGTTAATTCTATAATCCTTAATTTTGTTCATTTCATGATCTGACGTTTTGAAATCGACTTCTCTTCTTAATTCTATAATCCTTAATTTGTTCTTTTCATGTTCTGACGTTCTATAATCGTCCATTCTTCTTTATTCAATACTTCTTAATTTATTTAATTTTCATTTTTCTGATGTTCCATAACGGTCATCTTTTTTAAACTCTATAAACCTTAATTTGTTTCTTTTCATGTTATGACGTTCTATATCGTCATTTCTTCTTTTTTCAATTTTCTTAATTTATAATTTTCATTTTCTGAAGTTCAATAATCGTTATCTACTTATTCAATTCTATAATCCTCAATTTTGTTCCTTTCATGTTCTGATCGTTCTATAATCGTCATCTCAATATTCTTAATTCAATTTTAATTCAATTTTCCTTATTTATTAATTTTCATTTTCGTGATGTTCTATAATGTTCTGATGTTCTTTAATATTTCTTAATTTATTATTTTCAATTTCCTGATTTTCAATCGTCGTCATCTTCTTAATTCTCTAACCTAAATTTGTTCTTTTTGTGTTCTGACGTTTTTAATCGTCATCTCTTCTTAATTCGATATTTCTTAATTTATTATTTTCATTTTTCTGATGTTCAATAATCGTCATCTCTTGTTAAATCTTTCTTTACTTAATTTGTTCTTTTCATGTTCTGATGTTCGATATTGTCTTCCCTTCTTAATTCAATTTTTCCTTAATTTATTATTTTCATTTTCTTATGTTCTATAATTGTCACCTCTTCTTAATTCAATAACGCCCTTAATTTACTCTTTTCATTTTCTGACGTTCTGTAATCGTCATTACTTCTTTATTCAATATTTTCTTAATTGATTATTTTCATTTCTATATGTTCCAAAATCGACTTCTCTTCTTAATTCTATAATCCCTAATTTGTTCTTGTTTCATGTTCTGACGTTTTTATAATCGTCATTTCGCGTTAATTCAATTTTTCTAAATTTAATATTTTCCTTTTCTTATGCTCTATAATCGTCATCTCTTCTTAATTCAATAACCTTAATTTGCTTATTCATGTTCTGGCGTCCTTTAATCGTCCATTCTTTTTTTATTCAATACTTCTTAATTTATAATTTTCATTTTCTGATGTTCTATAATCGTCACCTCTTCTAAATTCTCTATCCTTAATTTGTTCTTTTCATGTTCTGAAATCGTCATCTCGTCCTAATTCTATATTTCTTAATTTATAATTTCATTTTCTGATGTTCCATAAACGTCATTTATTCTCTACACTATAAACCTTAATTTGTTCTTTCATGTTCTGACGTTCTATAATCGTCATTTCTTCTTTTTTTCAATATTCTTAACTTATAATTTTCATTTTCTGATGTTCCATAATCGTCATCTCTTCTAAATTCTATAATCCTCAATTTGTTCCTTTCATGTTCTGACGTTCTATAATCGTCATCTCTTCTTAAATTCAATTTTTATTAATTTTTTCTTAATTTATTTTTTTCATTTGATGTTCTATAATCGTCATCTCTTCTTAATTCAATAATCCTTAATTTGTTCTTTTCATGTTCTGACGTTCAATAATCGTCATCTTCTTAATTCTATTTTTCTTAATTTATTATTTTCATTTTCTGATGTTCAATAATCGTCATCTCTTCTTAATTCTATAATCCTTAATTTGTTCTTTCATGTTCTGACGTTCTATAATCGTCATATCTTCTTAATTCAATTTTTCTTATATTTTTTCATTTTCTGATGTTCTATAATCGTCATCTCTTCTTAATTCAATAATCCTTAATTTGCTTTTCATGTTCTGACGTTCTATAATCGTCATTATTTCTTTATTCAATTTCTTAATTATTATTTTCATTTTATGATGTTCTATAATCGTCATATCTTCTTAATTCAATAATCCTTAATTTGTTCTTTTCATGTTCTGACGTTCTATAATCGTCATCTCTTCTTAATTCTATTTTCTTAATTAATTATTTTTCATTTTCTGATGTTCTATAATGTTCTGACGTTCTATAATACTTCTTAATTAATTATTTTCACTCTGATGTTCAATAATCGTCATCTCTTCTAAATTTCTAATCCTAAATTTGTTCTTTTCATGTTAGACCTTTTTAATCGTCATCTCTTCTTAATTCAATAATCCTTAATTTGTTCTTTTCATGTTCTGACGTTCTATAATCGTCAACTCCTCTTAATTCAATTTTTCATAATTTGTTCTTTCATTTCTGATGTTCAATAATCGTCATCTCTTCTTAATTCTATAATCCTTATTTGTTCTTTCATGTTCTGACGTTCTATAATCGTCATCTCTTCTTAATTCAATTTTAGTTCAATTTTTCTTAATTTATTATTTTCATTTTCTGATGTTCTATAATGTTCTGATTTTCTATAATATTTCTTAATTATTATTTTATTTTCTGATGTTCCATAATCGTCATCTCTTCTTAATTCTATAATCCTTAATTTGTTCCCTTCACGTTCTGACGTTCTACAATCGTCATCTCTTCTTAATTCAATTTTTCTTAATTTATTATTTTCATTTTCTGTTCTATAATGTTCTGACGTTCTGTAATACTTCTTAATTTATTATTTTCATTTTCTGATGTTCATTATCGTCATTTCTTCTAAATTCTATAATCCTTAATTTGTTCCTTTCATGTTCTGACGTTCTGTAATCGTCATCTTTTCTTAATTCTATAATCCTTAATTTGTTCTTTTCATCTTCAGTAATCGTCCACTCTTTCTTAATTCTATTTTTCTTAATTTATTATTTTCACTTCCTGATGTTCAATTATCGTCATCTCTTCTAAATTCTCTAATCCTAAATTTGTTCTTTTTCTTGTTCTGACGTTTTTAATCGTTATCTCTTCCTAAATCTATAATCCTTAATTTTTTTTCTGATGTTCTATAATCGTCAGCTCTTCTTAGTTCTATTTTCTTTATTTGTTCTTTTCATTTTCTGATGGTCGATAATCGTCATCTTAGTAGTTAGATGATACGGTTCTGGACCACTTGTTCAGATTTCCGCCACCAGAGGTCGTTGTCGCTAGTGTCGCTGGTGGGCGTGGCGGGAAATTTGAAAAGTGGGAGGTGTGTGTGTACAAAATGGCGGCTGGAGGTGGGGTTATGTAAACAAAATGGCGGTTGAGGGGGGGGGGGTTATAAAATGGTGTTCGGGAGGTTGTTGTGGGCAGGGGTAGGGGTAAAGGGGGCTACAAAATGGCGTTTATGGGAGGGGTGGGGTAAAGTGGGAGCCTATATAGTGACGGCTAAGGGGGCCTACAAAATGGCGGTTAAGGGGGCTCTGCGGGTAAGGGGGCTACAAAATCTGGGGCTCTGTGTAAAGGGGGTTTGTTTGGAGGAAGGGGTAGGGGGTAAGTATCCTGAATGTGAATGACCCTATATTGCGTACAGGTTTTCTCAAGGTCAAACACCTGCAAAAGTTAACCTATACAGCTTTTATTGATGCAGGTGAGTTTTTTTTAAATCATAGTACTGAAAAAGGGGGTTGGAGGCAAAGGAAAGTATTACAATGTGAATGATCTATATTGCGTACACTTTCTGGTTTTTCAAGATCAAACACCTGCAAAAGGTATTAACCTATAAATCTGTTATTGATGCAGGTTAGTATTTTTAAATCGTGGTACTGAAAAAGGGGGTTGGAGGCAAAGGAAAGTATTACAATGTGAATGACCTATATTGCGTACAGGTTTTTTCAAAATCAAACACCTGCAAAAGTTATTAACCTATAAAGCTTTTATTGATGCAGGTTAGTTTTTCTCGGTCAAACAACTGCAGAAGTTAAATGTCTATATAAGCGCACGTGTACATGCTGTTTACATTAATTGTTGTATATTGTTTGTTATACTATTAAATATTCTACAAAGTATGATTAGGGAAATACAAACCAATTATAAAACATGTTTGCTACAAGATCCTTTGCAACAACAACAACAACAGCAACAACAAAAACCTCAAAAACGTTTGAGGGATACAAATGATGATGATGATAATGATGATGACGATGATAACGATAAAATTTATTTTTATATAAATAAAAAATGGCGATGCTTAGATGATTAAAATTACTTTTTATATGATTTATTTATTTATTTACAAATCCTATAAAACTTGCTAATAAGATGTTTTATTACAAAATATTTTTTATAAGAGAAAACAAGATTGTTAATTTATTTTGTTTTTAAAAATATATACATATATAAAGGAAAGAATCCAAACTAAGCAAAGTTTGTTTGTAAACAACAACAACAACAACAACAATTTTAAAGCACAATGACTGACTTACGGTTAGAAGCCTTGAGTAAGTTGTAATATTTCCAATTTTAAAAAATATTATACAACAACAAATTTTTAGGACAAATTATTGATTATCATATTCAAGAAATTTTCAAAATAAGAGCAAGTACGTAAACTTTAAAATTTTTTGATTTTAAAAATTTAGTTATTTGTTTTAGTGGGTGAGAGTGAAGCTCAACTATTTTATGATTGTTTGCGTAAGTTAATTTAATTTTGAAAAGTAAACCAAATAAAAATTAACTATTTTTAGCAAATTTTGTAAATCAACTGGTTCAAGAACACCAGGAACAACAGGAACAACATCAAGAGGAACAACAACAACAACAGGAACAACAACAACAACAACAACAACAACAACAACAACAACAAGATTACCAAAAAACAAATATTAGAATATATTTTGAAAATTTTGTAAGAGAAGAATTGGAGCAATGTTCCAATTTATGGGGTAAGTTTACTTTTTTTTTTTTTTAATTTTACATATAAATGTTTTGTTTAGGTTATTTGGAAGAAGACAAAATAATTAATGATAATGAAATTATTTTTATTGATTAATTAAATTGCTTGTTACATTTGTTGTAAATCTAAATATTGCAAAATTTTTAATTGTTTTAAAGTACTTAATATTTTTTTAAATGTTTAAAAAATTGGTATATATATTGTAAAAACATCTTGATTTTATTGATTAAAATGTTAAAATTTTGAAAATTAAAAAATATATTAACCCTTATTATTATTATTGAAAAACATCTTGTTTTTAAAAATTTTGAAATTTAAAAGTAATTGCAATTTAATAAAAATTAAAAAGAGTTGTAAAATAATATTAGTCAAATAAGCGCAGTAATATGTTTACAAATACAGTAAAATTATAAAATAATTAAAAAATTTTATTTAACTTTAAAATTAAATTTTGAGTAAAATAATAATAATAATAACATAAGTAAATACATAAATGCTAAAATTTTTGGAAAAACTTTTTTAAAACATTACTGTTATAATTGCAAAAATTAAAAATTATATTTTGAATAATACTTAAAAAAAAATACAGCTTTTAAAATTATAAAATAAATAAAATATTTGAAAATTTTTTGTAAGTTTTAAATTAAATTTTAATTGAAAAATAATAATTATAATAATAATGATTAAATACCATAATCACTAAAATGTTATTTTGAAAAATGTTTAGAGCATTACAATTAAACACTAGTAAAACATTGTAAAACATTGTGTTGTAACAATTATAAAATAGCTTAATAAAAACTTGTAAAATTAATATTTAAAATTAAAGTAAATGAAAATATGAAAATTACAAGTAAAATTTTAAAATAAATGAAGTTATCAAATAATAATGGAAGTAAAATAATTAAAAAGTAAATTTTGATTTAAACTAATAATAATAATAATTAAATTAAAAAAAAGTTAAAAATAATATTTTAAATAATGTTCAAAAAATAAAATAAAATTTTGATAAAAAAGTTGATAAAATTACTTAATTGTTGTTTTTCTTTCACTGCGATAAAATTGATTCGAAGTATCTATGAAATAAACTGTAAGTTTAAATTGTTCAATTATTAAGCTTTTTAACTTACAATTATTTTCGCCTTCATACAAAAACGGCGGTGGTTCAAGCTTTACTCTTGAATTTTCAACTAATTTGTTCCAAGCTTTATGATTTTTATAATCAAAAATTAAATTTGTATACAATAATATATCTATATTTATATTTACCTAATACACGTGCTGCTTCACCTGTTCTATCATCAGGATCATCTATATCATCATCATCATCGTCGTCGTCATCATCATCATCTTCATATTCATCAATAATGTTGTTAAATTTGTTTGTTGTTACTAAAACATTATTAAAAATAAAAAAATTATTATTAACAGTTTAACAATCAAAATAAAAATTACTTACTTTGCTTATTCCTTAAAACTCTCAAGTTGTTATTTTTTTTCTTCAAAATTTTTTTTAACTTTTCTTTTTCGTTTTCCAAAAGTTCAATGCTGCGTTGTAACTGTTGATTAATAATAGAACAATTGTTTAATTTTTCTTCGAAAATATTTAGGCTAATTCGCTGGTTATCTATAATTTCCATGCTTCTGGTGATGTTTTCATTTAAATTGTTTAGAGATTCGGCATAAAAGAGTTCGCTAGTTTGAAACCGTTTTCGTTGACCCTTTAAAATCATGTTTTTTAGCCAAATTGTTTTATTTGATGAAGCTGAAAGTTGTTCTTTTTGTTCTAAACAAGTTTCCGTTTTTTGTTGCAAAACAGTTGTTTTATTGATTTGCGCTTCGTACAAATTTTTGTAATTGTTAAAATTGTTTTCACACAAAAATAATTTTATTGTTAAAGATTCTATTGTATTGTTTGCATCAATAGAATTGATTAAAAAACTTGAAATAAAAAAAAGAATTATGTTTTTAAACATGATTGATTGATTATTAAAAATTACACCACAAACTTTTTTAAGTATTGTTATAATAAACTATTACTGCGCTTATTTTTCTAATATTATTTTACAACTGGTTGTTTTACCATTAAAATTTGCATTTATAATTTTTCCACCACTACAATTTCCACTACCACGAACGTTTTGGGTTATTTTTAAACTGTATTATTTCAAAAATTATGGCTTAAATTTATTATTATTATTAAAAATTATTAACAAAATATGTATAATTTGTAAATGTTTTACTTTAAAAAATACACAAAATTGAATATGTTATATTTTGATTGATTGATTGATTTACAAATTTGTATAACAACAGGTTTGCAACACAAAATCTAAAAATCTACACGTCTGTTCAACTAAGGGTATAAATATTGGTGCCATTAGAATGCCAATCAATTTAAATTGAAAATAGATATTTTTTCAGAAACAGGTTTAAAAAAGCTAATTGAATTCAATAAATCTGCAGGTGTTCAAAGCAAAAAATACAAAAACCATGCAAAGTTGTTCAAATTAAAGGTATAAATACCGTTACAATTAGAAGAATAGCCAGTTTCAATTGAACATGGATCCAATTACATTATTAAACAGTTGCACCAGCTCATTCAAAAAGTTAAGCGATTTGGAAACAAACAAAAAATATTACATTGAAAATTTTCGCGTTATAAACACCAGATTTGGCAAATCAATATTGGCATCACTGAAATGTTGTGATAAACCTGTAATACTTCCAAAACGATATTCAAACCTTATACCAGAAATTGAAAATTTGAACAAAAACTTTGAAAATGGAAAAAAATTTTTGGTTGTTGAAGAGAAAATTGGAAACTACATCCCTTTGACTTTTGGAGAAGAAGATTAAAAAATCTATCAACGTTATGGAAGCAAGTTAAAAAGATGAAAAATCATTTTTGTAATAAAAATTTTTTGTAAACCAATATAAATAAATATTTGTATTTGAATTTAGGCTTTTTATTAAAACAACAATATATCCAAAAAAATTTATTTTTTAAAGTTCATTACATTAAGAATTGTTATCATTATTATTATTATCACTACTACTACTATCGCTAAACATTTCATCATCAACCTCATGTTCCATTTTGTAAGCTTCAAATTGCAATGATTGAAATGAACTCGTCATATCCTTTTTTTTCCATTTTTCTTCTAATTTTATTAATTCTTGGTACGGGTAAAATGATCTTAAACATTGCGCTAATTCGAGCAGATCAATCACATTTAGCTGTTTTAACATATTTTCAAGCACGTAGTATACAGACATGTTTACCCTTTAATATTCCAAGAAAAACTAAATTCGATTTGCATTTACCCAATTTTTTAAAGCAATTGCATAATTGATTGCGCAATAATCAATATGTTTACAATTATACTGATGATGATCATAATTTGTATAACTTTTAACTAGTTCTCTTAAATTTGGAGCTTCCACCAAATCAATTATTATTTTATTTGGTAAAAATTGTTGAAGAAATTGTTTTTTCATGTCACCTTTGACATAAATTTTTTCAACATCTTTTAATTGCTGATGCAATATATTTTCAAATTTTTCATATGGTTGAACATTTTCATTAAACGGGGTGTACCATTCCAATCCATGTAAATTTTTTGTTATCCAGTTTGCTTGTTTTTGTGCATTTACTGATAAATGGTCTAAATTAATTGGAAAATTGAACAAAACATGAGTTTTACAGCAACATTCATTTAGTTTAATTATTGCCAATTCTTTACATAAAAATTTGTTATTAAATTGAAAACCTTGAATGTCAACAATACATGTAATCATGATTGCAGTTGACGAAAAACTAACTAATTTTTAAAAATTACATTGATCTTATAGCTCCTGTTAATGAATTATATTTAATTATACGATCATGTATTATTAAACAATATGCATACGTATTATCAGGAATATCTTTATCAGTCTCAAATTCGATTCGAATATCAACAGTACCGGTATTTAAAAGTTCATTTTGTCTTGAACAATCAATTACAACAATTGGTGCTAATTTGTAAAAATCATGTGGTGCAAATAGGGGTTCGTTTGGTTGATCATAATACGATTCTTGAAAATGGGAATACATCTCATATAAAGTAGCAAAATAATGTTTGGTGAAATTTAAATTTAAATTATCATAGGGATATTGTTCTGAATTTAAAAATAATTTAACATTATTTAAAGAACAATTATCGTAAACGTTTACATTTTCATTGATATTATTTTTCCTGTTTGTTTGTAATGCAAATATAACATATCTTGGTTTTTCTAATTGAGACGCAGTTTTAATATTCCAAGAATTTTTTGTTGTTTTGGGAATTGCTGGTAATTCTTGCAATTCCCATGACCTATATGCCACATCTAATTCTGTTCCACGTTCAACAAATTTTAGTAAATTGAGACGTTCTATATCAGCAACAGAAATATGAGGAACTTTCCAAATCAATTTTGTTATTGTTATTTTCATAAATTCGGCTGGAGTTGTGTTAATATATGCGTTTAAATCAGTATTTCCTCGAATTAATACCAATTCTTGTTTAACATTTAAAATAATTTTTTTGAAATCTTCACAAAATCCCATTAACATACTTAATGGTACACATACATTAAAATTTCCATCTACATTTAATAAAGGGTATGTGAGTTCTTCGTTAAATCTCCAACCGGCATTAATTAATTTTTTGCTTTTATTCAAATTAAAAGAAGCATAACCCTTTAAAGTTGTTGCTACACCAGGATTACGAACCCGATCAATGACTTTACCACCAATTTCATAACGAAATTCTTCAAATAAATGGCAAATAAAATTATTTGTTAATCTTGCTGTATTGGAAGGTTTATTGTCGCTTTGTTTTAAAAATGTGCCTTCAATGTATATGAAACTCGATGATGGTAATGTATAGACATCCGTTTGTTGAATCGGTATTCGAATTTCATCGTTATGTCCAAATGAAGTTGCTGCATAGGGTAAATGTGAATGTTTTTCGATACTGACTAACGAATTGTCAAATCGTACTTTTTCGGCAACATTTAAAATGCTCATGTTTTTTTTGGTTTTAATCCTATTGATTTAAGAAAGGCAATATTCGCAGCTGTTAATTGTTTAACAGTTTGATTGCGACTGATTGTAGGATTAAAATGTATAAGCTTTTATATTATATTTAATAACCATAATGCTTTAAATGCAGTCTTATCGTGATCGTTTCTCCTCTAAAATTGATTAATTCATTGTCTTGATCAACTATTTTAAGGGTAATATTATCAATGACATGCGTATTAATTGGTAAATAAATTACATTTTGTGGACGCTCAATAATCTTAAAACCTGGTGGTGAATCAGGGAAAAACTCATGTATTGTGTGTCCTAATTGATTATTAGAATATGAACCAGTTGTTATGTTACAATCAACTTTAATTGCATTCACTTTTAAAATATTCACTGGTTTTTTGGAAATATGTAAAAGATTTGCTGTTAACACTTCATTTTCAAATCCCAATAAATTAGCAATAGTATTAGGTTTTTTAAAATCTATATCATAATTTGACTTAATATGACATTGTAAAGTGTTTGTATTTGCATACAGTTCTAATGTGCAATTAAATCCGCTAACTGTTTTATTTAATAGATCAATTTCATTTTTTAATAAATCCGCGATATTATCAATTTCATATGCACCTGTTGGTATTGTAATTTCTTGACCACCAATAAAAAATTTACAATTTTTTTCATCAATATTTGGTATGGCATTGAATGTTTCAAAGTTTATCAACCCCATTATATATTCATGATCAAAGTCATCACGTAAATCTATGGGTGGATAATAATCTGCTGATAATATAGAAGAATTTCCTGTTAATATAAACGTCCTCATCGTATTACCAACAATTTTGAAATAAAACTGTTACATAATTACATTGTGTTATAAAGGAAGTTCAAACATAAATGACCGCAATTTTCTTGATTAAAATTTTGAAATCGATCAAAATTGTAAAAAATTGTCACTTTACCATTACTGTGAAAATATTTGACAATTTTTAATGGAGGTTTTAAATTTCCAAAACTATCAAAATATTTAACAATATTTTTGTTTTTATAATACGCTGTCCAGTGTGTTCCTTCACCTTTATCACTATCTAAATTAATTATACCCCGTTCGATAATATTGATCTTTTTAGGTAAATTGTCACGCATAAATACACCGCGAAATTTTTTTAAATTTGTTGAAAATTTTTCAAGATCAATATTTGTTAATGGCCGACGAGGTAATTTTATTGCAAGTTTTTTTTATACGGACGCAAATACAAACCAAGCCCTTTTTTATACGGTTTCAAGTACAAACCCTTTCCCATAGCAATTGCTTCCATTTGCCGATTATGTCTTTCGCTTTCTTTTAATTGTTGCTGCGCATTTTTTGCTTTATTTACGGCACTGGCAATTTGAGATGCCCCTCCGGCTATTGCACCCAAAGCACTTAAACCGGCAAATATAGGTATTAAAGGTAAAAAACCCACCAGATTTTGGAATTGGAATTATTCTTGATTTTGGTTTACTTTTTCTAATTCCTTTGAGTGCATTTAGCGCAACATTGGTAGCAGAATCAAAATCTTTTGGCTGATTTTGTTTAATTGCAAGTCTAGCTTTACGAAAAACTGAATTTAAAGCGATAGTTTTACGCTTTTTTTTCAAACCCAATCCCAATTTTTGTTTAGTTTTCATTATACCTGCAACACCTATAGCAGCAATTTTTTCACCAATACTTGAATCGTTTGCTTTGATACGTTCAATTGCTTTATCAATTAAAATTTTATCTGCTAAATTGCGATCTTTATTAATATATGCTATATCGTGTTCTTTGCACGCTTCATCTAACGGATTAATTCCCTTGTCTCCACGTTGTAATCTTTTATTTAATTTTGTTCCGGGTCCACAAAATTTATATCCTGGAATATGCAGTTCAATTGGCAAATTATCAATAATTTTATTTAGTAAACCACGTCCTTTTCGTTCAACTGTTGATTGATTACTAAACTTAACTGACATAATCAATGTGTTTATATAAATAAAATTTGTGAAAAATGTTTTGGTATATATATAGAAAACAGGGTTAGTTGTTGTTAGTTAGGTGACAAAATGCGTCTGATTCAGCAGCCCTCATGTTTACCAATAAATAATTTAGATATTTTAACAAACCAACAACAAGTGTCACATCGTCATGGTATTTTATTACCATCAACAATTCGATGTATAATTAGTGGTCCTTCAAATTGTGGTAAAACGAATGTCATGATAAGTTTACTAGAAAGTAAAAATGGTCTTAGATTTGAAAATGTTTACGTATATAGCAAATCGTTATATCAACCAAAATATGAATATTTAAGAAATTTATTAAAACCAATTAAAGGAATTAATTATTATGAATTTAATGATAATCAAGAAATTATGCATCCATCTAAAGCAAATATTAATTCTATATTTATATTTGATGATGTTGCATGTGATAAACAAACAGTAATTCGCGATTATTTTAGTATGGGAAGACACAAATTAATTGATTGTTTCTATCTTTGTCAAACTTATGCTCATATTCCAAAACATCTTATTCGAGATAATGCAAATATGGTTATTATTTTCAAACAGGATGATATGAATTTAAAACATATATACAACGATCATGTTAACACGGATATGTTGTATAATAAATTCTATGAAATGTGTTCATTATGCTGGCGTGACAAATATGGATTTCTTGTTTTATGTAAAGACAATGAATTAAATAAGGGTCGTTACAGAAAAGGATTTGATCAATTTTTCCAAATATAAATGATAAATAGACTTTATTGTTAGCATTTTATTACAGTTGATCGTAGTAAACGGTCATGATGAGTAAAAATATTACAAAACAGTTAATTGCAACAAGACGCAATGTTAAACAAAAATTAGATGCTCTAAAATCTAGCCAATTAGAATCGGAACAAAATTTGGAAAAACAATATAAACCGTTGGCAAATATTTTATCTCAAGCTCTAAATAAACAAGAACAAAATTTCGAATTCAAAACATCCCCCAAACGAAGTCGATTAACATTAAGTTCTCGACCATCTCTTGATTCATTGAAAACAGTAATGACAGGTCCAATTTTTAAACCATCAGTTGAATCAACGTATATGTATAATCCGGAAAATACAGAAGAAGATGTTTATAATGAATTTGATATGTCCGGAAATGAGACAGTATTAGAACAAATTCCTGAATCATCATTTATAGAATATTTACAACAATACGATGAATTACCTAGAATGTATGTTGAAAATTACATTAGAGATACAAAAAAGATATATGATCATACTTATTTGAGACACGATTTAAACACCGATAGATTTTTTTTTGGTGATTCAGAAATACAATTTAATGGACCTGATTTTAAAATAAAAGGCGAATTATTTAAAGGAACTCCAGGTCTTTATGAATTAATTTTTAAAAACAAACCACTCCAAAATGAATATAATTATGATGATCTCAGCAAATTTGGTCATATAGTAAAATTAACAAATGCAAATAGACCAAAATTTAACGCAAATAAAGCACCTGTTGGTAATAAAGGATTTAAATTCATGCAGGTGATAAAACCTGCATTAGAAATAATATCGGAAAATGAAAATGCTCAACAACAACAACGATACAAAGAATTGCGTCTTGGGGGTAGTTTAAATAATGTATATTCAACAAACCCAATTCAATATGTGTATTTTGATGATCCTAATGAATTAGTTGATCGTTTGAAATTGCTTATTGCATCATCTGCAAGTGGCAATAATGCCCATATAAATGAAATTAACAGTATTATAGAAGAACTACGGGAAAGAGATTTAATTGAGTAACTAGTATTGTTTTACATCATTTCAACAATGAGTGTTGACAAGTTTGGTCGACATCGATTAAAAACAAATAATTTTACCAATCAATCATCATCATCATCATTCATCATCATCATCATCGAATTTTATTACCAAACATGAAATACAACAATTAATGTTAAATTTTGTGACAAAAAATGATCTTCAACAAAGTATTGTAAATCAACCGGATTTAATAACAAAAACTGAAACACAATTATTAATTGCAAATTTAGCCACTAAAAATGATCTTAAAACATTAATTACAAATTCAGTTAGTAAATCTGAAGTTCAACAAATGATTGCTAATTTTGTTACTGAAAACGACTTTCAAAATTCACTTGTAAATTTGATTTCTAAAGCAGAAGTTCAACAATTATTTGATAATGTTAAACAAGTTGTTAGCAACTTAATAACAAAAACGGAATTAAATCAAATAGTTTCTTCTTTATTGGGATATAATCATATATTAATATTAGGTGAATGGAAAAGTTTTCAGTATATTTTGTTTAATCAGAGTGATCATTATCGTGTACCTGTTTTATCCGGGACAGTATCTTACATTAATTCTACTCCAGGTATTGAAGTATCTATAAATAGACAACCAGCAATTCCAATATTAGATTTGTTTCAAAAAGGTATTGAACGCTAATGATGAATTAAGATTTACAGTTCCCCCTCAAGCACTTGCAAAAGCTCCAAATCGAATGTTTGTGGAAATTTTATTAAAATATAACATTAAAAAATGATTGATTTAAAAAGAGTTGTAGTTAATGAACTTCATAAACCGGCAAGAAAAAATTTTAAACGCCGTCATGTTATTGTTAAGGGATTAAATGACTTGTACCAAGCTGATTTGGTAGAAATGTTACCATATTCAAAACAAAATTCCAATTTCAAATATATTTTGGTTGTAATTGATACGTTTAGTAAATTTATATGGGCACTTCCTGTAAAAAACAAGTCAGCAAAAGAAATTGTTGTTGCTATAAAAAAAATTCTCAAGAAACCTAATATTCCAAAGAATCTTCAAACAGATCTGGGAAAAGAATTTTATAATTCCGAATTTGCAAAATTGATGAAAAATTTGGGAATTAATCATTATTCAACATTTAGCAATACAAAAGCATCAATTGTAGAAAGAGCTAATCGAACGTTAAAAACATTGATGTGGAAAGAATTTTCTTATCAAGGTTCATATAAATGGTTAAAATTGTTGCCGCAAATTGTTGAAAAATATAATGCCACTAAACATAGTACTACTGGTTACAAACCTATTGATGTTAATAAATCAAATGAAAAATACATATTAGACAATTCATACAGCCATATTAAAACTGTAAATTTACAAACAAAATTTAACGTGGGAGATAAAGTGAGAATAAGTAAATATCGTAGTTTATTTGCTAAAGGCTATACTCCAAATTGGTCAAATGAAATTTTTACAATTAAAAAAGTACAATTTACAAATCCTGTTACATATATATTACAAGATCAAGGTGGAGAACAAATTCAAGGTGGATTTTATGAACCTGAATTGCAACATTGTAAACATCCCGATGTTTATCTTGTAGAAAAAGTATTACGTAAAAAAGGAAATCAATTATTAATAAAATGGTTAGGTTTTGACAACCGTTACAATAGTTGGATCAATAAAAACCAAGTTGTTTAATTGATTTCAACTGCAAACAAATGTAAAACTTGTCAAATTTGTATACAAATCGTATAAGTTGCCTATAAACGGTAAAGCAATCATTAATAAGTGTTCAAAGAAAATTGGATTTAAGTAAGTTGTTGTAATCATTTTTAAACAAAACAAAATGTAAAGAATAATTTTTATTTAACTAGAAATTTTTTTATAAAACACAAAAATAATGTATAATGTAATTACAAAATAAATAATTATATCTTTTATTACAATTTTTTTGTTTATATTCCAGTTTAAATAATAGAATTAAATTCTAACAATTCAAAAATTTGCTTATAATCATCAGGATTATTCGATGGCCAAATTCCAGAATCAGGTCCTTCTTTCCATCCTACTGGCTTGTTTTTTCGTGCACGTTGCAAATTCTCTAACAACCATTGAAATATTTTTTTGTGAGAAAAACGATCCATAGGTTGAAATTTATTTTTTAATTTCAAAATGGAGCAAACCTTTTTGAGTATTATATAAAACGTTGGATTTGCATTATATATAGAATCGTTTTGTAGTTGACCAACAAAACACGATGCTGTTTTGTAGTTTTTATAAATATTGTTGCATGTAGGTGAATTGAAATTTGATGATGATGAATCACATAACAATTTTAAAGTTATGTAAATTTGATACTCCTTTTCTTTAAAAGGAAAATTAATTTCTTTTCTTGGTATATTGATCATATCATCAATATTTACTACATTTCTTGAAAACGGTATAACACCATCATTATAATCAGCATACAAATTTTCGATAAATTTCACTAACGATGAAACAAATTTATCTTCTGATAATTTTGAAACCAACATAATTTGTAGGATTTCTTCATTATCGAGCTGATGCAAATTCTGATATGTTAATATGCAATCAGGTATAAAAATTTTCGTTAAAATGCAACGAATTCCATCAATGTTTTTGTTGTTAATGAATTTTTTTAGATGTTCGATACATATGTCAACATAATTCTTTTGAACTTCATATATAAAGTTGAGTGACATCTGGAATTTAAACCATACTAATAAATCCCCATGGTTTAGTATCTATTAAATTTGAATTAATAATTCTTTTATCATCATATGGGCTAAGTGCAATTTTATTTTGTTTTACTGTGAAAACATCATGTTTTACAGATTTAATCAAATATTGAGTCTTTGTTAAAATTTGATTATTAAAAAGAGCATTTTTATAATCATCAAATTCTAATTTTCTTATTGCACTTAACTTGGTTCCTTTAGATTTTTTAACATCTTTCTTATTTTTTACTCTAATTGTATACATTTTTGATCTTAATCCTACAAACTCTAACATAATTTCTCCACAATTTTCATCTTTCATTACACCTAATACTTTTTTATTTACTAAAGGAATTTCCCATATGTTGTTTGGAGAATAATCACTGGTGTCAAAATATTTTTTACAATCTAACTTAATTATTTTATAAATATCATCAACAAAAAATTGGTAAATTAAACTATCGGTATCAGTATATAATAATTTTGCTTTACTGATACCAAACTTATTTAATACATAATTATAATGAAAATTATAAAGAAATATTTTTGAAATGTCTAATATAGTAAACCTATATAAATAGGTTTGTTCATTACAATTTCTAATTTATTCATTTCTACAATGACCATGTTTTCATCAAATATAGTACAACTATGGAAATTTGGCTTAGATATTAAAGCTCTAGCACCCCATTGACCCTCCCACTCAGTAACTAATCTAATATCCTTATGTTTACGAACATTCTCCATAGTTTTACCAAATACAGCGTTATTCATTAATTTAAAAAAATTTTTTTCAAAATCGTTTTTAGATTTTTGTCTAAGTTGTGTATTTAGATCAATGTATTTTTTCAACCATGGAGATTGTTTAAATTTAAGTGTTCTATGAACTTTAGATAATACCATGCCATACTTTAAATATAATTTTAAATTTCTATAATGAAGCACATAATTTTTTTTTTGGATATAAAGTTGTTAACAATTTACTAGATTTAGATCCTGGAGGTATCATATGATGTGGAGCCAATGGTAAATCAGAATGTAATTTATGTAAATGTTCAGGGTATTCCAAATCTACTTCGAAAATGTAACCAAATTCGCTACAATCTTCTAAAGTTGAAATATCTACCGTATGTTCACACCATTCAAAGTTACTATATGGTAAATATTCACACATTGCTGTCCCATACAAATTATTAACATCAAAGTACATCAAAAATGATGTTGGCACATTTAAACTAAAATTATCTACATACTGATTGTTCGCTTTTGCATAACGATGAGAACATTGTGATACACCTCCACGTATACCACGTTCAATAAACATTAATTGATCAATATCAGTTAACAATTCTAATTTTGCACCTGTATATTTTAACATAGCATCAAAGGCAAGCCCTGGTGCAGTATAATAATATCCAGCATCTAGCTCATAAATTTCTAAACATGTTTTACGAAAATTTTCAAATATGTCAGCCAAAAGTAAAACATCTGTTTTCAGATACAAATCAGAATATTCACCTAAATTTTTAATATTGAAAGTTTTCCATACATTTTGAGCATGTTTATAGTCATTATCAGAAATTGTTTCATCATTTAATTTACTATAAAAATGCTCTTTCTTGGGCAATTCAGTTTGATTCAATTTTTCAATTGAATCTAAATATTCGTATGGAAAAACACCTTTACGATTTAATAAATCGAATTTTGTCTCATCATTATTGCAAAAGGACTTAACAATTATTTTTTGACAAGGTTCCAAGTACGAACTTAATTTATCTAAACTACATGGTAAAAATCGAAAAGAATCAATAAATCGAAATTTAATTGATGTGTTTTTAACATATTTTGTAAATGAAATGTATTTTTCTTTATTTAGCGGTAACAGTTTAATGTCACCGCTAAAACAAGTAGACAATGATTTTATTAAAAAGTGAGCATCGTACCCACTTAAATTATGAAATACAATTGGTATAATTAGACCGGTTTTATAATTTAAATTGCAGCTTTGATGTGCTGCTCCACGAAATTTACCGGTTAAATGGCAATGATCATGCACTTTAATTTGTTCATGAGTAAAATTTTCACCACAAATATGACAAATATTTGCATTGTTGAAATTGGAAACTTGTTCATTACTTAACGTTTCCATTGGTTTGATATTTTTAAACTCTTTATCAACAAATTGTGCAATTTTGTAAAGATCATTACCAAATTCATTTATACAATCATTGTTTCGAATTAAATTAAATTTAGAAAAGTCTGGATTATACGAACAATGTAGATAGTAAGCTATACTAAAAGCTGTATGTTTTTGCACCTTTACAGTATTTACATTGTTTGTATCATTATAATTTTCTAAAATACTTTCCAAATCACAGTAAATAATAAAAGGAACCGGTTGTTTGAATTTAAAATTTTTAAATTTCATTATACTATTTTCAGATGTTGGCATTGTAATTTTACATTTATTTATCATACAATAGCCTTTATGATTTTCAAGTATGTGTACTGATGGAAAATGATTTAAACATCTGTCACATAAATAAGTTTGATGATTATTGAAAGATATTTGTGATGAAACAAGTCGAGACAAGTTTTTTATCCATACAAAATGATGTAATAATTCATCAGTTTTATTAACTGGTAACATTAATAAATTAATAGTTTTAGAAAAGGTGTTTTTTGATAATGCTACCGGTAGAATAGACTTCCGTTCTACCCCAAAAATATTAATTGATAAATCATTTTGAATTTCAAATTTTGGAATATCTTTCAATTTAATTGGAAAACTAATATCATTATATTTTAAAACTTGACTAAAGTGAGGGTAATTTAACAAACGATCAGAATGATGTTCTACTGGATACAGTGCTGAAATAACAGCCCAAAGAAAACAAAACTTATCATTATTTTTTACATTGATGCAAGCTTTTCGTTGTTTAACAAATTTTGGAACCTCAACGTATGTTGAAATACCCCCTCTTATAGGTTCAAACTTATTTATGTTCAGTTTTAGAGAGACAATTTCAAGTAACGCCCATCCACTATCACGTTCTTGAAATTCCTCTAGTTTTTTTAAGATATTTTCCGAAACATTATTATTATACCATTCCTTTAAATTTGTATTTCTATCAATTATATTATTGCGTGTGTTGAAACATTTTAAATCTATCTCACCGCTGGATGGTTTAATAAAATTTGCTAAAAAGATAACATTGACTTTAACAATTGTTGTAGTCAAAACTTTTTTAATTTTTATAGAAAAACTACGAAAAGCTTTTTGAAAAAAATCTATCGGATCTTTAATATTTAAATTTATTATTACACCACTAAGTAATCTACAATTAAAAGCAGTTTCAACATTTTGCCAAATTAGTTGTTGTTTGTTAATTTTTTTGTTTGATTGTAATCCGGCACCGGTTTTTTTAAATTTATACTTCAATTGTTTAAACTTTTCTCGATAAAACTTTAATAATAACAAATTATTTTCTAACTTGAACAAATTACCACTACATTCTTTATTTTTTATTATTTTACGAACAAGATTAATTTGTTTATTTAAAATAGTAATAAATTTTTGTAATTCATCTAAAGTTTTTACCAAATTTAAAACTACTTTAATTTTATTTAAAAATTCGGTACTTACTTGAGCAACTGATGATGCCATAATCACTTTTAATAAATTGTTGTAAAACATGACTATTTATACCCAAAAAATTTGCAGGTGTTCATTTGCACGTGCACTTATATAGGTCAATGACTTTTGCAGGTGTTTAACCTTGAAAAAACCTGTACCCAATATAGGCCATTCACATTCGTGGTACTTACTTAATTAATAAACTTATTTTTCCTTTTTATAAATATTTTATTTTTAGATAAAAAAGACTTGTTATAAAAATTCAGGATAAGTCCCATCATCTACGCATTTCCATTTATTATTTACATAAAAATAATTTACATTGTTGTCATCATTCATATTATCATCATCATCATTATCATCATTATTGAAATCTCTCAAACGTTTTTGAGGTTGTTGTTGTTGTTTATTTATTTTTTCACAAAGTTGTTGCAGCTCTTCTTTTGTTAGCAATCTAAACGGATTTTGCAATAAGCGTGTTTTATAACTGTTTTCAATTTCTTTAATTATATTTTGACGAACTAAGTAAATATTTTTTTTAATTGAAAATAAAGTATATATATATATATATATATATATATATACTTACGAGAATTCATTTTGTGAAAAAACTTTTGCACTTTAACAAATATGATAAAATGGTTAATGTAAATAATGTTGAATACTCAAGCTATTTAAACCCCTTTTGCAGGTGTTTGCCCTTGATACTAACCTGCACCAACAACAGGTGCATCAATATAGGTTAATAACTTTTGCAGGTGTTTGGTCTTGAGAAAACCTGTACGCAATATAGGGTCATTCTCATTTGTGGTACTTCCTCCCCCCTTTTCGCCTAATATAGGTCAATAGCTTTTGCAGGTGTTTGGCCTTGACACTAACCTGCACCAACAACAGGTGCATCAATATAGGTTAATAACTTTTGCAGGTGTTTGGCCTTCAGAAAACCTGTACGCAATATAGGGTCATTCACATTTGTGGTACTTCCTCCCCCCTTTTCTCCAAACAACCAACTCCAGAGCCCCATTTTGTAACCCCCTTCAACACACGCCCCCCCAACAGCCTCTGCCCCCACAGACGCCATTTTGTAGCCCCCTTTACCCCTACCCCTTCCCCTGACCCCAACAACCTCCCGAACACCATTTTATAACCCCCCCTCGCCCCAACCGCCATTTTGTTTACATAACCCCACCTCCAGCCGCCATTTTGTACACACCCACCTCCCACTTTTCAAATTTCCCGCCACGCCCACCAGCGACACTAGCGACAACGACCTCTGGTGGCGGAAATCTGAACAAGTGGTCCAGAACCGGCATCATCTAACTACTGGCGTGCATCCCTTAACCTTGTCGAACTGACGTAACTCGTTCTTCAGAAACTATTGTAACGTCTTTTGCTGGTCGTTGGTCACGTCGGCAAGGGTATTCAAAGCAGATGACGGTGTCTTATTTCCGATGCTGAACTTACGGTTGTGTAAGTCGATTTTTACTTTCCATTCCGTTAGCAGGTCCATGCCGATGATGACATCGTTTACCAACGATGGTAGATAGAGGAATTTGGCTGGTAGTTTGACATCGTCGATCTGACACGGCAGCTCGAATTGTTTGGTCACGTTGATTTCCTTTCCATCGGCCAGACAGGTGACCAAATCGACGGATTTGACTGGTGCGGCGATTGTTTCGCAATGCTTGGTGGCAACTGGCCCTATATATGACCTGGCGGCTCCGGTATCAATTAAGGCACGAAACGTCTTTTCACCGAGCTTGACGGTGGCGTATATCCGGTTGTCGGTGTCTTGCTCGATGTTGAAGAGGGGTGAGGCAGGAGTTGAAGACGACCGGACGGGCCTCACTTCCCTCCGGTCCGGCTGGCGTTTCCCGACGGCTGACACTTGCATTCTTTGGATAACGTTCCTAATCGGATTTCGGCATCGTTGGCGCGAATGACCGCGTTGTCCACATCGCCAGCAACAATTGTTTCGGTCGTAATTGTGTATGTAGCCACTGGCTTGCGTGGTTGCGGTGGAGATTGCTGGTTTCGCGGTCTTGGACGGCTCTTGACTGGTACTGGATCGAACAGCGGTTGGTTGTTTAATTTCTTGTTGGATTTTCTCCAACTCTGTGGCTCGAACAACGAGCTCAGCCAGAGTGGATATTTCTTGGCGTCGGATATTAAGCCGAAATTCGGGTAATAGATTGCGGTATATTCGATCTAGCTCGGTGTCGAGAGTGAAACCACCATGTCGACGTATCAACGTCTGTAGTGCGGTCACAAAATCTTTAATCGATTCGCGTGGGCGTTGTGTTCGACTCCGGATTTCGTCTTCTAATACGAGACGGTATTCGGGCGGAAAGAAGAAATCCTGAAACGATTTGACGAAATCGCCCCATGTCGTCCATTGGGTTTTGTTATTGCGGTACCATAAGAGTGCTTTGTCTTGCAACACCTCAGGTAACGCTCGCAACAGCTGGTCTTCCGGGATGTTGTACGATGCCTTGAGCTCACTCAAGCGTTCCCAAAAGTTGACGGCGTCGGTTTCTTTACCATTAAAACGTAGACCCCATTTTCGGACGGTGTCCATAATGTGCGGCTCACTGGGGACTACCGGCGGCTGGTAAACGAGACTAATGGGTGTCATACCTTCGGACGTAGATGGCTGTTCCTTTAAATATTTTGTTATCCTCTTTCGGAGTTCTTCAGTGGTACCGCTGGCATCGACCCGGAGCACATTCGCGAACCCTATCAATGATTCTTTATTTAGACTGTAAACCCAACTTACTCTGGTACTTTCCGGGGTCGGATTTTCTTTTCCTTCGGCGGTTGACATGACTGGGCTTTACGGTGGCTCTCTACTTTCCGGATTGGCGATACTGGCGATTGCAAACGGGTCCCTGCTCGGGCGCCAAAAATTTATAACGATATTTGCCCGGGTTGTAGCTGGCCAGAGAAAATAGGGGTCAACGTTTGCGATTTCTAACGAAAGCGAGAATGATACGGTGATATCGGACTCGGGCGCCACTCACAAAATACTCGTGAGACGATAAGTAAAAATGAACAGGTTTTATTCAAATAACTATGTACAAATAAATAAAGAAATAAATAACTCAACAATAAGAAAATAAATTCGGTATAATTCTGCACAATTAAACAAAACAATAATTCTAACGGACGGGTATATCCTGGTCGCCGATAGCCACTGCAGGATTGATACGGTAACGAATACAACAACGATCTCTTCAGTCGCCAATAGCCACGGCGGAAGTCAGGTAGCGGTTTACCAACGAATACAATAACGATCTCTTCAGTCGCCAATAGCCACTGTGAAGAGTTGAGGGAAATCCTCCGGTCGCCAATAGCCACGGCGGAAGCGGTATAACGGGGATAACAACGGATTCTTCCGGTCGCCAATAGCCACAGCGGAAACGGTACAACGATTACAACAACGGTTTATTCCGGTCGCCAATAGCCACAGCGAAAACGGTACAACGATTACAACAACGGTTTATTCCGGTCGCCAATAGCCACAGCGGAATTCAGGATTGCCCAGGTCGCCAATAGCCACTGCTGGTAATGTAAGGAAAGAGGCCAGGTGGAAAAAGGTGTCGGTACGACCGATCGGTGCGGCTTATATTCAGTTGTCTTATCGGTCGAGTGCCCCTACTTCTCGGACTTGCGCGGTACCTCGCTTGTTTCAGTATGTGGCTGACGGTGCCGCTGGACGGTTCGTTACAAGCTTCTTCCAATTTTTGGAAAGTTTTGACACCATAAAAAGTTTTCGGACCCATAGTAAAATAATCTGACATGAAAAAAAAAAATTCAAATTATTTATAAATCTGCCTGACGTCCTCGTTTGAGGACGTCAAGATATATTGGTAGATAAAAGCCACCAAATATGAAATTACAATTATTTTGAGTATACTTACAGAAAGAAGGGCATTTAAAGCTTCTAATTTTGTAAAATTATGTTTTTCTTGATGAAAAAAATATTTTTTCCAAAATAATCTATGAACAAACACACTTTGAAATATTGTGAGATTACAAGTACTGTCAAATCACAACTAATCATGTTTAAAGTCGTTCTAGACCATTGACTCATTAATTTGTTTATATAAACGTGATAAAACCTGAAAAATTTGATAAACAGTCTTCCTATATCGTTGAGTGTTTATTTTTCTTAGCGTCCTCAAATGAGGACGGCCGGCGTTAATGGGTTAAACAATATAACGATTTGCATTGTGAATGGTCTCCAAAAACGTGATTAACAATACTTGAAATATCGTCTTTCAATTCTACAGGAGACGCATTTTCTGGCTTCGCATGCCACGATATTACTTTTCTTATATTTTTCGAAATGCTACATATTCGAGAATTTGTTAGTAAAATTCTATTAGCGTTAGATTCCTAGGCAAGATTAAATAAGTGTTTCGTAACATTCTTTGTTACGCGATTTGCACATTGTATTTTTTAAATAGATCGCGAATATGGAACTGTTTCCGAAATGCTGCTATGCACGCTTGAATCTCCATCACCAACAAAAGTGGTATAGCGCAACTTGTGCATGGCTTCACTGCAAGAAAATCCCTCCTGCAAAATATCAGCTTCCATTGCTGACGATGAGAATTCCCAGTTTTCAAAACAAACATGATTGTGTGTGGCGATCTCTTTACGACTTGCCATTGCACATATAGAGCAATATTTATTCCTAACACCCATAAAATCTTTTTCGTATATGTCTCTATTATTACGGCTACTCCTGACTTCGCTGTGTAGCGGTGACCGTAAGACCTGTGACTCCAACCACCATCAACAATAACGGAAATGTTTCCAATATCCCCTGTGATTTTATTTGAATTTTGGGCATTCGCATATTCTAACTTACCGGCTTCTTCAATTGATGGCATCAAAGCGTCATTCCACGACTCATAGACTTTTTGCTGATTATTTAAAAATGTTTTTATACAAAAGCCGGGGATGTCAAGAGTAGCCAATATTTGTTCTAATGTTGAAAAGCCTTTTCCATTAGAAATTACAGCAGAAGTGGCCAAATAGTTGACATTTCCACAATTAGAGCCACTCCTGTTGGGATTCGTTTCGAAAGAAGTAGTAAAGACAGATTTAGTGCATTTATAAATTAATTTAGAATTTTAACCCATTATTTACTTCTTTTTCTAATGCTAGAAATCCTAAGTCACTTGCTTTGCATGAGTGACTCTTCAGTTGACGGATGTTGGTGATGAAACTTTCAATATCCACCACACATCGACCGGTAATTTTCTCGATTGAAGGATCGTACTCTCCGGCAAGTCTTTTTTTCTCAACCTATAATGTTGGTTGATCCTGCATTAGCTCTACAAAGTTGTCACCGCCTGAAGCTGTCCTTGATAGTCCTACCAAGTCGCTGTAACAGGAATAAAATACTTATTCGATATTACTTTGTGCTTCGGTTGAGCAAAAAGAACTTTTTACCTGATGTTGTGTTCACTAACAATTTCTTGCGATATGGAACTTTGTTCATCACATTTAGGAACACTGGATAAAATTATTGATTTAGAAACAATTTTCATTTAAAATTTTTGTAACGAACCGTCCAGCGTCACCAGCAGCCGCATACTAAAACTAACGAGGTACCGCGCAAACCTGAACAGAAGGGGCACTCGACCGATAAGCCAACGAAATATAAGCCGCAGCGATCGGTCGTACCGACACCTTTTTCCACCTGGCCTCTTTCCTTACATTACCAGCAGTGGCAATTGGCGACCTGGAAAAATCCTGAGTTCCGCAGTGGCTATTGGCGACCGGAATAAACCGTTGTTGTATTCGTTATATCGCTATTGGCGACTGGAAGAATCCGTTGTTATACCCGTTATACCGCTTCCGCCAAATCAATTTGAGCTTCGAAATTTATCTATCCAAATGTTTTTTAAATTTGCAAGTTTCACTCAAAATTCATATTTTGATACTCTCTGTAGCAGGGTTGGTTATAATCGATAACATATCATGAACTATTATTTGATTTTTTTTATTTCCTTTTTTTTTGATATTGTTTTCTGTAAATTTGAGAAAACGTGGTTTTTGAAATCGATTGTCAATTGCAATAATCTTTTACTCTCTTTCAAATGCCGACTTCGTTTTTTTTCGATGGAGTAGGATTACTTATCAGTCTCTTTATAAACAAAAGTCCTTGACTTTATACACATTGCAGACAGTCTACGTGCTTTTATAAAAAATATGAAAAGATGAGTTTCTGGAATAATTAGTAGAACAATTTTTATTTCCATTCAATCCTAATCTAGCTATTTTCAAAATTTATTATGAAGATAAACACATTTATATCAGAAAAAGCCTCCTACCAAAGACAGTATTCGAGTTGGATTAGATAATAATGACTTTATACATATATTCGGCATGTTGCCTAATAAATTACATTATTAAATTAATTTTTCCGAGAAAGCCATATTTTCCAACCAACAATGTTGTTCTCAAAAATAGTACAGAGAGACAGCGTCAAATTGGGTGGTACTAACATTTCAGCACAGTAGTTTTTAATATAAACAATCGGAAATTAGCACAATTGTTTATTTTAACAAATAAGGAAACATATGAAGATATCGGTATTTTATATCTTTGACTGATGCATGTAAATTGTAAAATTAGTGGACCTATGTCGATTTGTTAATATTGAACAAAGATCGAGGATTTACAACAGAAGCGAGATAATTAAAAAAAATCTCGTAATACAAATGATTGAAAGTGAATAGATCTAGCGATGTGGTATTATGTTCGATCAAAAGCTCAAAGGTTGAAATTCTCCCTGTATCTAAAACTTTTTTTCTATTTCATATCTGAACGTTCAAATTTGCAGAATCTTTAATTGTCCGTTCTACTGTAGAACGATTTAGATTTAGATTTAGCGAAGAGGACAGCTGTCCTAACTGTTATTATTGTTTTACAAGACGGCTGCCCTTTCCGCTAAATCTATTCACTTTCAATTATTTGTATTACGACATTTTTTTTTTTAATTATCTCGCTTCTGTGTAAATCGCTCGATCTTTGTTCAATATTAACAAATCGCCGTGGGTCCACTAATTTTACAATTTGTAACATGCGTCAGACAAAGATATAAAATATCGATATCGACATTTGTTTTCTTATTTGTGAAAATAAACAATTGTGATAATTTCGGATTGTTTATATTAAAAACTATTGTGGGGACATCTTGTTAGTATCACCCAATTTGAAACTATCTCTCTTTGTACTATTAGAGTCTTATTGGACTATAAGATAACTAGATATATTGCCTGTGGATTCAGTTCATTTATTTTCACTAAATATTTTACATGTATTATGAACCTGCATATATTTTGACACATTTTTCTAAATTATCATTTTCTGTAGAATCAACACGAATACATATTCAATGTTGAATTTATAAAGAATTCCCCAGTGTTTTTATTATTTTTATTTATCAAGTTGACTAATGAAATTCTAGCTAGCTTATACATAGTTGATTATGTACTTCGATATTTGAAGATTTGTATTTATTTCATCTTTTTATTTCGCTTATTGAGCCTCTGAATGATAGATGGCGCGTAGAAAGAATTTACAAAAACATGCACTTAGCCGAGGACGCTACTATTCAGTACAGCAAAAATTGGACGGAATTTGCAAAATACAACTTTAAAATGCCCTTTTTAGCAAAAATATTGACGTTGATGCCAAATAATTTGATTCTTATCAATGTTTAGTGCCCATTCTACGTCCTAAATTTGGTTTCAAGCATATAGTACTGTAAATACGCGAATTCGTAATTTCGGTCTTTTTGCCAAATCTACTCGTTCAAAGTCAATCAAAAAAATAGAGAAGCTGTATAAAATCCATTTAGATGTGATACTAAAGCCAACGAATTTTCTAACGAGTAGTTTTTGAAATAAAAAATTAAAACCTGTAAAAACCATGTTTTTGAGGCTTTTCGCTTTTTTTCAAAAACTACCCGATAGATGTTTTGCTAATTTGGCATAAACAATGGTTAGGGTAGTACTAAACTATGGTAATTTTTTCAGAATTTTTGAACGAGTGGTTTCTATTTTCACCCAGTAGAGTTCAACCTTAAATACAGTTGCCCTTCAGTGGGACAAAATAATTTTAAACGTAAATTGATACTTATGTGTCATAAGACTGATACAAAATTATGTCCCTCGTGAGGGACATAATGCGTGGAAGTGTTGAATAAGCAAACAAAATGAAAATACGAGGGACACCCTAAGTTTCCGGAAAAAGGAAAATGAATAGATATTTTATCGAAACAGTTACTTTATTGTTTCTCAATGTATTCTTCTTTCAATTTTAAGCACTTATGCATTCTAACAAACCTGTTGTCGAAGCATTTATTCCAATTTGAAGCAGATATCTCATGAACATGTCTTCTAAATGCTTTAACGGCCTCTTCCGGTGTTGAAAAACGTTCACCACGCAATTTGGTTTTGAGAAAAGGAAACAAAAAAGTCGTTTGGTGATAAATCAGGCGAATACGGACAATGAGTAATTAATTCGATGTTCCCCTTTAAATAGTCGACTTTACGAAGAGCTGTGTGTGAGCTGGCGTTGTCGTGGTGAATAATGATGCGACGATTCCTGTTTTGTGTTTTCCCCGACATCAGGTAAACAAATTGTTGTATACCATTGTTGTTCTTCAATCCTGAAGAGCAACGGTAGCAACAAGACCTGGTGGATCGATGCATTGTTGTTGAGTTAGACCGGATTAAAAATCGTAAATTTATCGCACGAAAATGCTCCTGAGAAATATCCATTTTTTTCAATAAATTGATTTATTTTAAACACCGTGAAAACTAAAATACGCTGCCGAACGTTTTTCTGTTAATACGTTTATTATATGAAAATGTCGAACTTTAATGTCATATTGACATCCGTCAAGCGCTATCTGGTGGTCATTTCTGGAAACTTTCAGGGCTACCCTCGTAAATAAAAAATTCTTATTGCAAAATCCAAATAAAAAAATTACAAATCTAAATCAATGAATTAATTAAGCAAATTCTTGCAGTCTTTTTTCTGAAAATTGAAAAAGAATTAATTATCGGTGTAAAAATTGTAATAATTTTTATGTATCATATATCTTCGACTACCTACAATTATAAATTATATTTCCCCTATATCTTCCTCGGCCATGGCGTCCTCGGCCACGTGAGCCCCGCCCTCCTAAAAATTAGAAAGAAATCTCAGAATTAAATAGTAAAAATTTTTATTACTTAGGCCCGGTATTTCCACCTCTAGTTAAAACTTTATGTAGGCTATCTTTCAGATAACGCGAAAATCGCCTCTTTCGAACTTCGGTTAAGGGGACAAGGTAATCTCAAAATTTTAACCGGCGAAAATATGAGTTTGTAATTTGCGATTTCTCGCTCGTCTTTGGGACTACCATAACCGGAAATAGATTTTCGAAAAGAGCATTTCTTATAGAACGCTATGGTTTTTCCCGTTTTTCAAAATGTTGATACAAATTTGAATTAAAGACGAAAATCTAACAACATGTTTTTTTCGTATTTTTGTACAATTTCTTATATTTTCTATTATAACTTGACAAATTGTGATTATTTTGCAAAAATTCTTGTACTGTTACATAGCAAATGAAAATTTCTTTCTAAATATTCAAGAAATTTTCCGATTCCACTGTTAGTTTTCAGGAAAATTTAGAAAACTTCTGTAAGCTAAAACAGGTTGCCTCCTACACAATTGATCAACCCCTCATTCGAAAGCTGATACAAAAGCGGAGTGCAAGATAGAAGGCTTTTTTGAGATTTTGAAAATTGCCTGAGTTATCGCGGAAAAACCAACTGGTTTTTCTGGTATTGTTTTCACTTATCAAAATGAATTATTTTGTTTCGAAATACATACGGTTATGTAGATAATTTTGTGCTGCTTCCTCCATAATTTTTTTAATCTGTTAATGCAGTGGTACTACCTCCAGATTTAAAAACCTCCAACTTATTACATGCTTCCTTTTTTTATATCTTTGTCAATCCCTTCATACTTCCCTCGCAGTATTTTTGCATCGCGATAGGTACTTCCAGTTTCTGCATTAAATTCATAAGCGACTTGTTCCCCACATCTCGGCCTTTTCCTTCCACGACACCGCGTCTGATCGTTTATTGTCAATTATTTTTGTGTTTTATTATAATATTTATTAAGATTTCTGTCTCAGCTTCCGAAAAATTAGAGGATCGTTTTCGCTTTGTGCTACTACTTTCACACTTTTTGTTAATTATACCGAAAAAGGGTTATTTTTTAATTATCAATAAGCTTATCAATGCAAAGTTTAAAAATGATAAAATTAGTTTAACCAGTACTTACCTTTTATATCACTTTACATCATTTTACTATAAATTCCACAATCTTTTTATTATTTTTACAAAATTTTGTTTATTTTAAATGTCATTTGCAAATAATTGTATCTTTGCCTTACTCATTATTATTGCGCATATGCTTATCTCACTCAGTGCATTTCTTTCGCGCCATCTTGCTTTTATGTACTACCAACTTTTTAAAATTGTAACCCCCTATCTTACTAATTAGTTACTCACTTGATACGTATCCGTCAGATAAAAATACGTAGATGTACACACAAATTTAACTGCTGCCTATCTATCTATAAGGTAGCCTACATGACAGATAGATAACGAGAACTTTACCTACAGATGGAAATACCGGGCCTTACTTTTTCTTTTATTGTTATCGGCCGTCGTGACGGCAGTGATAGCCGTCGTTGTGGGTTCGGATGCCGTCGTGGTGGTCGTGGAGGTGTTAATTTTGTATTTTATTCTAAAAATTGAAAAGACAACCAATATTTCATACGTTGCAAGATTTGATTTAATAATGAAAAAGAAATTATATACTTAATTCTTCTGCATGACTCGACATTATTTTTCTACGGAATATTTTATTGTATATTCAGTCAAAAGTTGCATTGTGTGAAACAATTTACATTTACATGAAGTGATAAATTGAAAATACAAAACTTTCATTTACTGAATTGCCCTGATTGTTTCTATCTTGCCTACCGGAAGAGTACTGAAATATTGTTAAAATAATCAAGGGGTGGAGATGGTACTTGTTAGACATTTTCAGAGAGGGAATATTTACAATGTTTGAAAAAAAAAACCTAAAACTACACTATAAATATGGATATATGTATTTCTATAAATGTGACCGCCTGTGGTAGACAAAAATAAGAATAGAGTCGTACAAGGTGCGTTCCATAGGTAATGCGACCAAATTAAAAAAAAAAAAAAAACATTTAAGGAATGCTTCAATCGTGTCCCAATGTTTTCCTTTCATGACTCCTTTTAACCGAGGAAACAAAAAAAAGTCAACTGGAGCTAGGCCGGGGTTGTAGGGAGGCTGGGGAACCAATGGGGTGTTGGTCCAAGCCAGTAAGTCGTTGACAATGAAGGTGCTGTGACTCGGCGCTTTTTCAGTCTTTTGAGCACTTCCGAGTAGAAAGCTGAGTTCACTGTAGTTCCGGTAGGTACGAATTCGTGGTGGACAATGCCTCTGACGTCAAAGAAGACAATGAGCATGGTTTTGATTCTGAACTTGCTCATGCGTGCCTTCTTGGGACGGGGCGACGATGGGGTGTGCTACTCTGAACTCTGGCTTTTTGTCTCAGGTTCGTACTCAAAAATCCACGACTCATCACCAGTGATTACTGAGTTTAAAAAATGAGGATCATTTTCACACATTTCCAACATTTCTCGGCGCCGAAGAACTCTCATGAGCTTTTGTTCATCGGTCAATACTTTTACGACGAGTTTGGCACACACCTTTTTCATGTTCAAATCTTCGGTCACAATGCGGAAAACGGTTGTTTTTGCCATGTTTAGAGTTTGTGCTATCAATTGACGGCTCAGCCGCCTATCAGAGTTCAAACAATCGCGCACACGTGTCACATCTTCGTCGACTCGTGAGGTTGATGGTCGTCCACTGCGAGGTTCGTCGGTGATCTCCTCTTGGCCCTCCATGAACGGCTTGTGCCATTGGGCCACTTGTGATTTGGACAAGCAATCAGTCCCAAAGGCATGCTGAAGTAATGAAAGCGTTTCGGTGGCGAACGTCCCAAATTTGACGCAAAATTTGATAGCGTACCGTTGCTCTATAGAATGATCTATTGCGCCGTGTCACATAAACTTAAAGCGGGGTTGACGGAAACGCACGTTTTGATTCTCCGGCTGCTCGCAGCCAAATGAGACAAGGGCCGTTTTGAAGCTAACACCCCCTTCGCTTAGCCCAGCCAGTTACAACACGCTCTGGTGTGCCGTGCGTCAGAAAAAAAAAATGGTCGCATTACTTATGGAACGCACCTTTTATATAGAACGAAAACGAAGAATTATAAGGATTTCTGTAACAATATTGACGATTCGATCATTTAAAGAAAACATTAAGGGTCCGCATCAGTTATAGAAGAATTTCCAAAACAACCCCGGAAGTTTATTTTCTAGCGGATTTTAATGATCTAAACGGCATTTGAAAGAGCATTTCAAGACGGAGGGAAGTATATATATTAGATTTTAGGAAATCTGGATGTAATCTAGAGTAACAGAAGGAAATATAGAAGCATGTTTTTTAGCATTTTGTACAGTTTTTTTCCCTCATAACGTGGCAAATTTTGCTTATTTTCTGATGAATTTCACAAAGCATGAAGCAAATTGGAAGCGCTTTCCAAACCTACCATAAATTTTCCGATCGTATTTTTAGTTTTCCGGAAAATTGATGAAAGGTCTAGGCATACCAATTTGATTTTTTTACGTACAATTTTAAACTTAGACAACTGAACCAGGGCTCATTATTTTGAAAATAGTTTGAGATTGAAATTCGGAAAATTTACTAGAAATTTATGGTGAGAAAATATGGAGAATTTTCACCTATTATTTTTGTGTTAAAATTAATAATTTTTGTATAAAGCGTATTGCAATTTATAGATCATTTCATTACCTTTCCTACGGTACCACTGTTGGTGCGAAACAATTGAAAATCTTTTGGAAAATGAATGATATACAAAACTCTGCCTATCGGGTGGAAAGCCGTTGACTTAATTCCTCTTATACTCGCTAGAGTCTAAAAACACCTATGCGTCCTGTATTGTCGATATATTCTTGTTTCGGCTAACGGCAGATAGATGGCGATCAAATTTGTTTATCAACTAATTTAGGTTTATCAACTTGTCTCTTGAGAAAATTGCCAAATCTTTTTTTGTGGCTAATGCCACACTTTCGTCGTATAATTTGTAGACAGATGAATGAAAAAAACAATTATTTAATTGTATATTGTAATTAAGAAATTTGATCGCCATCTATCTGCCATTAGCCGAAACTAGAATATACCGACATACAGGACGCATAGGTGTTTTTTAGACTCTCTAGCGAGTATAAGAGGAACTAAGTCAGCCGTTTTCCACACGATAAACATAGTTTTGTTTATCACTAATTTTCCAAAAGATTTTCACTTTTTTGCAGCAACAATGGTACCGTTGGAAAGATAATGAAATAATCTATTAATTGCAATACACTTTATACAAAAATAATTAATTTTAACAGATTAAAATAAGAGATAAAATTTCGTCACTATAAATTTCCAGTAATTTTCCGAATTTCAATCTCAAACTATTTTCAAAATAATCTGCTATTCATTAGCTTTCAAACAAGCCCTGGTTCAGTCATCTAAGTTTAAAGCTGCCCGTAAAAAAACAAAATTAGTATGTCGAAACCTTTCATCAATTTTCCGGAAAACTAACAATGCGATCGGAAAATTTCTGACAGATTTGGAAAGCGCTTTTAATTGGCCACATGTTGTGTGAAATTCATTAGAAAATAAGCAATATTTGCCAAGTTATGAGGGAAAATAAAAAAAAAAAACTGTAGAAAATGGTAAAAAACATGCTTCTATATTTCC
Source organism: Mylabris phalerata (assembly GCA_020740385.1). Lineage (NCBI taxonomy): Eukaryota > Metazoa > Arthropoda > Insecta > Coleoptera > Meloidae > Mylabris > Mylabris phalerata. The sequence goes on from JAJEOX010000134.1 coordinate 38,801, forward strand.
TTCTGTAACTCCAAATTACATCCGAATTTCAAAAAATCAAATATGTACTTCCCTTTTTCTTGTAATTCCCTTTTAATTACCGTTTAGAACATTGAAATCCGTTGGAAAACAAAACAGGAATCCTGTTTTCCGATTGTCTATAATTGTCTATTTTGGTGCTGAGGGCCCTCAACAAAATCAACATACCATTCATAATATTTTGAGGATCAGACTACTGGCTTTTATAAGAACACTAGCAATATACCTATAGCTATATTATTATGTCCTAAGCATTTAGTAGAAATCCCAGTTCTTCTGTATTTGTGGAACATAATAAATTTCTCTGTTTTTGTTAACTTTTTGAGGTGTTTTAATTTTTTCTATAATGTTACTTATTGGGTACAGATTTAAATTCTCTTTTTCGGGTCATTTCCAGTTTTTAAGTGACTTCTGCATCGATTTTAATAATACAACAATAATACAATTGTCGATATATTCTAGTTTCGGCTAATAGCAGATAGATGGCGAAGAAATTTGTTTTATCAACTAATCCAGGTCTATCATCTCGTCTCTTGACTAGATTGCCAATTCATTTTTGTGGCTAACGCCACATTTTTGTCGTATTATTTGTGGATAGATAAATGAAAGAAACAATTGTTTAATTGTGTATTCTAATTAACGTAAGAAATTAACAAATAAAAAATTGAGTCACTACTTTGCTTAATTTTGTTTCTTCATTTTGAGAAAAAGAAATTGAAAGTAATCCGCCCCTAAAAAGTATTTATAAGAGAGTATAGAATTCAAAATACTGAGTGGTGTAGTTGACAGCGTATTTGCTTTCAACCCCCACCCCAGTATGTCTAAAGTGTCTAGGAAACCATCTAACAAGAGATTGTGTTGTCGAAAGACAAGACAGTCGAAAATGTAGCAACTGTGAGGGAGAACACTTGAGCAACTCTCAAGAATGTCCCGTGTATGTTAATAAACTATAAAGCAACAAATCAAGAAGCAACAACACAAGGAAAACAACATTCACACCGGCACCTCAACCACAACGTAACATCTGGGAACAATCAGTCCAAGAACAAGAGAAGCGGGCGAAACAACAACAACAAACTACAACAAACAACAATAGCGAGAGTGTGAACGAACTAATAGAAGAGGTTAGCGAACAAAACAAATTTATTGACATCAGCAAAATGTTAAGGTATGTCAGGATCCTCAATGAAAACTTAAAAAAATGCAAAACGGACGGCGATAAATTCGCGGCCCTAATTGAAGTAATCAACAAAATAGATAATGAATAACACGATAAATATTGCATACTGGAATTGTCAAAGTATCAGCGGAAGGGTACCGGAACTAGCCAATTTCATGGAATACTATCAAATCGACATAATGGCACTCTCTGAAACAAATATCAAACCAAATTACAAACTGAAAATAAGAAACTACCACACTTACCGCCAAGATCGAGTCAATAGATCTGGTGGAGGAGTAGCGATACTAATCAAAGAAAACATACCACATCAATCATTGCATGATAATCCGGCGACAACGCTAGAAAATATTTCTATAAAGTTAGCCAAAAATCATACAACTATAACAGCAATATACAACCCTCCACAAAATAAACTAAGAGACTCCGATCTAGAAAGTAATACTAATTGGAGACTACAACGCAAGAATCACCGCGTGGAACTGCGCTGATTACAATACAAGTGGAACAATGCTAGCTAATTGTATTCAAGCCAATGGACATATTCTACACCACACAGACGAATATATACATTTTCCTAATAGTGACGCACAGCCATCGACTATCGACCTAGCAATTAGTGAAAATGTCATAAACTTAAATCACTCAGTAACTCAGTATCGCTATGTGAACTGAACACTGACCAAAACCCAGTCTTAATAAAACTAGGACATCCCAAAATAGAGCAAGTGGCAAAAAGAATCAACTGTTTTAAAGAAACAGAATGGAAACACTTTAGAAATGAACTAAACCAAGCAATCACATTAAACCGTAACATCAATACAGTCGAAGAATTACATCACACAGTACAACAATACACAGAAATCATAGTAGAACATAGAAATAGACATAAATAAAGAGCATCTCAGCTCAGAGATATTAAGTCTTATAAAAACCAAAAATAAAGCAAGAAAACAGTGGCAAAGAACCAGAAACACGACTCATAAAATAAAAATGAATAATCTATGTAAAATAATGAAACAGCTAATAGCAGAACAAAGAAACAAAAACTGGAACAGTAAACTAGAGAAATTAAAACATCAAGACAACAACCTCTGGAAAACAACCAAAACACTCAAAAATAAAGGCAAATACCAAAACATACCACTACTAATAAACCCAAAAATCAACGAAACCGTCTACGATGATAAAGAGAAAGCAGACATCAAAGCAGAAGCAATTCAAGAAATCTATCAGTCAAACGACGAAAATCTTAACCAACTGCAACAAGAAATAACCAGGCAAATCAAAAATTTCTTCGAAAAAACGAAATCTACTACACCTGAGAAAGTTCACAAAATAATTACATCGTACGAAGAAGTAACTGAAGTAATAAAGGAGCTACCGACACAGAAAGCGGCAGGTAGAGACACAATTGAAAATCGGATTATAAAAAGTCTTCCACAAAAAGCAATCGTGCCGCTGGTATACATAATAAACGCAATATTTAAACTACAGAAATTCCCAGACCAATGGAAAGACTCCCTAATAATTCCTATACCTAAGCCCAATAAAACACCGAACCATCCCTACAATTACAGGCCAATAAACCTTTTACCTGGACTTTCCCAAATCACCGAAATGATAATATACAAGAGGCTCGTAAAACACCTGGAAAAACACAATACAGTAATAGCAGAACAATTCGGATTTCGAAGAAAACATTGAACTACCCAACAAATTGTAAGACTGATCGATGACATCACAACACACTTTAACCTGGATAAATCAATAGCAATGATTTTACTAGATTTCGAAAAAGCTTTCGATAAAGTATGGCTGACAGGGCTAAAGTATAAAATAATCAACTTAAAAATACCAACGTATTTAATAAACCTAATAAAAGATTACCTCGACAACAGAGAATTCGCGGCGAAAATCGGAGAAAAAGAATCTCAAACCAAAAACATAAAGTCAGGGGTGCCTCAAGGCTTCATACTCGTACCGGTATTATTTAATCTGTACATTAACGACATCACTAAATTCCCAAAAACCAAATTAGCACTCTATGCAGATGACACAGCTATTTACGCACACTCATTTGCAGCAGAAGTCGCAAATCGTCAAACACAAATCCACTTGCGCAACATACAAAACTACTTGGCAACATGGAAAATAACACCTAATATAGATAAGTGCAAAAATATTATATTTACAAGAAGAAAAACGGACAACAAAATTTTCAGTTTTCCACAAATAAACAATAATAAAATCAAAGAAAAAACAACAGTCAAATACCTCGGAATAACATTGGACAAAAGATTAACATTCTCACAACACCTACATAACACTCTAAACAATGCTAGATACACGTTAAAATTACTATACCCACTTTTAAAATCAACGCGAACTTCAGAAAAAAGTAAAAAACTAATTTATACTACAATAATCAGACCAATTTTAACGTATGCAGCACCAGCATGGTGCTCTGCATCAGACAGAAAACTTAGATCACTAGAAACTTTTCAGAACGGATGCCTCCGATTAATTAAAAATAAAAACAGATTTACCAGAATTACTCAACTAAGAGAAAAAACGGGAATCATCTCATTGAAACAATATATAAATGAACTATCTAACAAATTCTACACACACACAACTAGAACACAACGAGTTACTTCTACCAATAAAAAACAAAAATCAACAGAATATTTCATTCAAAATGAAACATAAACTACCCTATTGTAACATGGAATTTTTCAATAGAGATTAAACTAATGTATTAAAGAGTTAACTAAGTAACAACTAACAAATACCTGTATAGGATAAGTTAGATTAGTAAATCATTAGTTGTAATTGTAGTAGGACTTAAGCAGGTTTTTGACAAATTTTCCTGTATAACTCACAAGTAAACCTTACGAAGTCGAAACTCCCGATTTTGATGATTTTTGGTATATAAGTACTTCATTCTATTCTAAGGGATGCGTGTTTTGTCATTCGTGCCCATACGCAAGTTTAAGGGAGAAAATGGGGGTTGAAATTACCTCTGCAAAATCAGTTTTTTAGCAATATCTCTAGAATGGTTCAATATTTTTTGACAATTCAAAAACTGAAAGATAGACATTTGTGAGGCCTATAACGTGGTAGAAACCAATTGTCAATATCTTGTTGGGGGTAGAAATGACAGGCACTCATGTGCCGTTTTTTACGGTTTTTTGCAATTTTACACCCCATGGTAAAACATAGCAATACGAAATTTTTTGTAATAGTAGAAAATTACAAAATAAAAGTTACCTGTTCAAGGGTTTTTTATTATTTTCAATTGTTACCCCATAAATAATTATTAAGTGTTGTAACTTTAGGGGTGAATTTTGGCTATGTATATTATTTTTTGAAATCGTATTTACGTGAGTTTTGAAGACATTTGAAGAACCTTTCCAATGATATATGAATGAGTACCCCAAACTACCCCTTAATGAATTATGCTAATCTGACTTTATCAAAAAATATTTTATTTCTATTAGTGATTCTACTCATAGTAATTATTTTATTTACCTTATCTAGTATACAATTATCCAATTTCTTATTTTAATTACTATTTCTACCAATTACAACCCCTTCTGAATTATGATGTATAATGGCAACTTTGGTAACTTGACGAAAGAACGATTTGAAGAGTGTTTTACCAAAGTGTTCATCCCAAACAGCAACACTAAATCTGTTTGGGCAGAAAGCAAAGGCTTGTATGAAATAATCCCACTATCCACATGTGTCGAAATTATGAATTTACCAAAGGGGTCTACTGTACTTATTCAAGCTCTAGAAGTTTATGGCTTTCGCCAATAGAAGAAATTCGTTAAACAGTTCTCGAACACTGTGTTGTTGTCATGATATGATTGTAATATTCACTTAAGGGATAACATAATTAAACTACAATCATTAGTCCATAATCAGTTTTCTTCCCCTAGACATACAGAATTATTCAAATATGCGTGGTACCAGAGTGAATTTCTAAATGAAAGACCAGATTTTTCTACAGATTTTTCATTCAAAGCCTATCATACAAGCCGTACATGTGACGATTGTGAATGTAACCTGCAGATGGTGCAAGCAAAATCTTTGCTTTGAACATTTCTTCCAAATCTATCTTTACTATAACAACTGCTAACCATAAGCAAGTTGTTACGTATATGGAAATATGTAAAATGTAGGGAATTTCTAGAATAATTGTAAATAGAATAATAGAATATTTTTCTATAAATTTATATTATCGTAATTCGGAAGGGGTTGTAATTGGTAGAAATAGTAATTAAAATAAAAAATTGGATAATTATATACTAGATAAGGTAAATAAAATAATTACTATGAGTAGAATCACTAATAGTAATAAAATATTTTTTCATAAAGTCATATTAGCATAATTCATTAAGGGGTAGTTTGGGGTACTCATTCATATATCATTTGAAAGGTTCTTCAAATAACTTCAAAACCCACATAAATACGATTTCAAAAAATTATATACATAGCCAAAATTCACCCCTAAAGTTACAACACTTAAGAATTATTTATGGGGTAACAATTGAAAATAATGAAAAACCCTCGAACAGGTAACTTTTATTTTGTAATTTTCTACCACTACAAAAAATTTCATATTGGTATGTTTTACCATGGGGTGTAAAATTACAAAAAACCGTAAAAAACGGCACATAAGTGCCTGTCATTTCTACCCCCAACAAGATATTGACAATTGGTTTCTACCACGTTATAGGCCTCACAAATGTCTATCTTTCAGTTTTTAAATTATCAAAAAATATTGAACCATTCTAGAGATATTGCTAAAAAACTGATTGTGCAGGGGTAACTTCAACCCCCATTTTCTCCCTTAAACTTGCGTATGGGCACGAATGACAAAACACGCATCCCTTAGAATAGAATGAAGTACTTATATACCAAAAATCATCAAAATCGGGAGTTTCGACTTCGTAAGGTTTACTTGTCAGTAAAACTTTAACATTAGTATAAAAACAGACGAAACTGTTAAACTCACCATGTAAATGCTTAAAGAAATAATCTAAAGTTCTTATAGTGTATAAAGTCAACAGGCTCGGAGACACGTTGAGAAAAGTATCCATCGTAATGTAAGAAAACAAATTAGACAAATAAAAAACTTCAAAATGCAAAATGCAAATTTGCTTTCAATCCGAATGTCTCGGGTACAAATCTCATGCAGTTGCAATGTTTATTCTCAATCTTTCTTTTTTTTTTTAATTACAGAATTTCCAATCTATAGTACTTTATATATAAATACTGGCAATAATTAATTTTTGACAATTTTTAAATTTTTAGATTAAAGAAAATATTAAAACAATTGGATTTTTTTTTGCTGTAAAGCAGAATTCTATCTCTACTAATGAAATATTTTATTTTGTTTTATTCGTAACAAAAATTCTAATTAATTTTCAGCCTATTATATATTTTTAATTATATTAAATTGAATTTTTGATTTTTATTAGGGGTTAAAGTAACAATTGAAGAAAAAATTATACTCTGTAGATGAAAAGTAATGAATACTGCAAATCACTTCTCTATTTATCAAAACTTCGAAAAACGCCGTTACAGGTAATTCTTAATTTTTTTATTGTTTTTTTTGTGGCTGGCTCAAAACGACTCTGGCGTTGGTGAATTACTTAATTGATTAATAATTCAATCAAATTTTTTGAATGTTTCAGAAATTTCAATATCCAGGTTTTCCACAAAAGTAATCGCGTCGGAAACGTGTCCAAAATTATCGTGAATTAATTGTAACTGTTCGAATAAATGAGAGTTTTCCGAACAGCAATTTACAAGAAACAATAGAGCCCAATTTCGTATATTTAAAAAAAAATCGAAATTTTGAAAACAAGCTTACATAAGCAATACTTTTTGTAATTTTTGGAACTGTTATTCTAGAGATTCAACTTTTAAAGCAAAAACATTTTTATTGATTTTAATTTCAAAGTAATAAATCCAGAACTTCAACGGTATCAAAAAAGGTAATTGAAAAAATTGGATCTTAATTTCATACACAGTGTTCGAAGTTAGGACCTAGTTGTCCTAACTCTATATAAGACTAAAAATCTACTAAACTATTTTTTTTTTTCAATAGAAACTCCTAAAATTCCATACAAAACTTAAAAATATAGCAGCACCTTTCAATTAAAGATTTATTTACACGATCCAATTGTTCACAGTTTGTCCAGGTTTCAGCACTTCAAAATGAAAAACGCCGCGAATAGTCCACCAAACACACAAAAGGGCTTTTTTGGGGTATAAATCTGGCTTAGCAGTTCTTCGTGGTGATTCATTTGGAGCGCCACTACCTTTTGCGTTTTGGATTATCATAGAGAACCCACTTTCATCTCTGGTGATAAAGCGATCAAAAAACGCTTCTGTATTGTGCCGTTGAAGCAGTAAGTTGCATTTGGTAGATCGGTTAGTTTTGTTTTCTTCTAATAAATTATGCGGGACCAAACTGCTTGCTTTGCTTACTTTCTCAATTTGCTGCAAATGTTCTTGGATGGTTAACCAAAGTTGGTTAAGACTGTTTGACAATTTTTCGATTGTGTGACTGGTATTTGTTTCGACTACCGCCCTTAGTTCGTCATTGTCTAATGTAGTTGATCTTCCTGATCGATATGAGTAAGAAAGATCAACATTCCTGGATCTGAACTTGGAAAACAACCTTTGGCGTTTACGGACGTCTAATGCATTTGGATAAATATCGCAAATGCTTTTTGTAGTAACTGTTGCGTAACGACCTTTCCGAAGCTCGAAAAGCAGGCAATGCCGGATTTGGTACTTGGCGGGCCATTTCACCCTAAATTAAAAAAAAGTTCAAATATGTATTTACAACTAAACAAGTCACAGTAACCTCAGAATATCTTTGCCACGATTTTGATGTACACAATGAGCTGATAAATGACAATCAAATAGTGATATGTGCAGAAACCACATTGCTTTCCGGTCCCTCTAATATAAGACTCTGAATTTTGTAGCTAAAGCGAATGTGTTTGCCACTGATGATGTCCATTATTTTACACAAATGTGAAACGCGTTCAAACTTAATCTTACCGCGCAACCTAATTCAGTAATGACTAGAGGTCGACTACGGGTGACTAACGACTAAAGAGCTACAGCAGCGCGCCTGTCGGATTCACAGGGTGTCGATGAGGTGAGAATTTTGCTACACAAGTAGCAAAATGGGTATTCATAGTCTCTAATGGGTTAAACATGTTCTGCTTTGTCAAACCATAAAAAAAGTACTATGTATGTACTCATTTTGCTAAAAATCTGTTGATCTTCTACAAGAAACATTATATAAGTTCAATGAATCCGATACATCCCTTATGATTCCTAGAGTTCTTGATAGTCATATTGTTTCAAATAATTCTTTTTATCCATCTCATATATTTGAGGGCAAAACATATTTCGGATCGAAATAAACAGGTTGGTTGATTATATTTAAAGTAATTATTTTTACTTAATTTTTTTGATTGAGTTTTACATTGATGGATGCAATCGGAATGTTAAGTTCTGGCATTAGAATAGGGACTGTAGAAATAATAATTACTATGACTGCTAAGACTATCAGTGTGCAGCAGTGGTAAACAAGATTCATCTGACATCCAAATTTATTTCTCATAGAGAAACATGCACATTGTGATTCGCATTCCATAATTGGTTCTGTTTCTGTTTAGAGTCTTTCCTAAAGATTCAACTTACATTATTCCCTATATAGGTCATGATAATATTCTTTAAGGGCGTTCCTTACACGATAGAACAATTGCAAAATAATATAACTTTTTTATTTTCCAACGGATTTCATTGTTCTAAACGGCATTTGAAAGAGCGTTTCAAGAAGCAGGGAACTATATATCCGATTTTTTGAAATTCGGATGTAATCTAGAGTTACAGAAGGAAATCTAGAAACATGTTTATTAGCATTTTGTACAGGTTTTTTTTTTTATATTTTCCTTCTTAAGGGGATGCAGCAGCAAACGGAAAACAATGTAACTTTTTTATTTTCCAACGGATTTCAATGTTTTAAACGGTATTTAAAAGGGCATTTCAAGAGAGAGGGAAGTACATATATGATTTTTTGAAATTCGGATGTAATTTGGAGTTACAGAAGGAAATATAGAAGCATGTTTTTTAGCATTTTTTACAGTTTTTTTTTTTATATTTTCCCTCATAACTTGGCAAATATTGCTTATTTTCTAATGAATTTCACACAACATGTGGCCAATTAAAAGCGCTTTCCAAATCTGTCAGAAATTTTCCGATCGTATTGTTAGTTTTCCGGAAAATTGATGAAAGGTTTCGACATACTAATTTTGTTTTTTTACGGGCAGTTTTAAACTTAGACGACTGAACCAGGGCTTGTTTGAAAGCTAATGAATAGCAGATTATTTTGAAAATAGTTTGAGATTGAAATTCGGAAAATTACTGGAAATTTATGGTGGCGAATCTATTATCTATTATTTTTATCTGTTAAAAATTAATTATTTTTGTATAAAGTGTATTGCAATTTATAGATTATTTCATTACTTTTCCAACGGTACCATTGTTGCTGCAAAAAAGTGAAAATCTTCTGGAAAATTAGTGATAAACAAAATTATGTTTATTGTGTGAAAAACTAGTTGAATAGCAAGTCTCCAAACCACAAAAATGAGTTACATCTATTGGCGGAAAGGGGGCTCCAAAGTCTGTCATCTCGTCTTTCTGCAATGTTGCCAAATTCGTTTTTGTTCCTGAGGCCACACCTTTGGCGTCTTATTATTGCATAGATAATTGGAGAAAAAAAAACAATCAACTGGTTGTATATAATTAACTTTAACAATTAACAAAAAAATTAGTCGCCAATTTGCTAAAATCGTTTATTTTTTTGTAAAAAAAATACAATTTTCTTTTTTTAACATTCCAATTAAAATAGCGACTATTTTTTTTGTTAATTGTTAAAGTTAGTTATATATACAACCAGTTTATTGTTTTTTTTTCTCCAATTATCCATGCAATAATAAGATGGCAAAGGTAAGGCCTCAGACAGAAAAAATAATTTGACAACATTGCAGAAAGAGACCTGCTGACATCTGTGAGCCGCTGGAAGAAACCCATTTTTGTGGCTAATATTATACTCTGGCGAGTTGTTATCGAACTATCACTGTCGGCTTTCCACATAAAAAACATAGTTTTGTTAATCACTAATTTTCCAGAAGATTTTCACTTTTTTGCAGCAACAATGGTACCGTTGGAAAGGTAATGAAATAATCCATAAATTGCAATACACTTTATACAAAAATAATTAATTTTAAACAGATAAAAATATTCATCATCTTCTGCATCATAAATTTCCAGTAATTTTCCGAATTTCAATCTCAAACTATTTTCAAAATAATCTGCTATTCATTAGCTTTCAAACAAGCCCTGGTTCAGTCGTCTAAGTTTAAAACTGCCCGTAAAAAAAGAAAATTAGTATGTCGAAACCTTTCATCAATTTTCCGGAAAACTAACAATACGATCGGAAAATTTCTGACAGATTTGGAAAGCGCTTTTAATTGGCCACATGTTGTGTGAAATTCATTAGAAAATAAGCAATATTTGCCAAGTTATGAGGGAAAATATAAAAAAAAAAACTGTAAAAAATGGTAAAAAACATGCTTCTATATTTCCTTCTGTAACTCCAAATTACATCCGAATTTCAAAAAATCATATATGTACTTCCCTCCCTCTTGAAATGCCCTTTTAAATACCGTTTAGAACATTGAAATCCGTTGGAAAATAAAAAAGTGACATTGTTTTCCGTTTGCTGCTGCATCCCCTTAACTTGGCAAATATTGCTTATTTTCTAATGAATTTGCTGCTAGAAATGTTCCGATCACATTGTAAGTTTTCCGGAAAATTGATGAAAGATTTCGACATACTAATTTAATTTTTTGACATACCGTTTTAAACTTATACGGCTGAACCAGGGCTCTTTTGAAAGCTAATGAATAGCGGATTATTTTGAGAACAGTTTGAGATTGAAATTCGGAAAATTTACTGGAAATGTATGGTGGAAAATGGATGGGAGTTTTCACCGACAATTTTTATCTGTAAAAATTAATTATTTTTATATAAAGTATAATGCAATTTATAGATTATTTCATTACGTTTCCAACGGTACCATTGTTGCTACCAAAAAGTGAAAATCTTTTGGAAAATTAACAGTAAACAAAACTATGTTTATCGCGTGAAAAACACTCGATTTACTTCCTGCAGTAGTCGATAGAGAGTCTTTATATACCTATGCAGTCTGCTTTATCGGTAAAATATGATTTCCTGTAGTTTTGTCTATTGACAGAGAGATGGTGGTTAAATTAGCGCAGACTTTGTTTTATCAACAAATCTAGATCCGTCAGCTTGTCTCTTTGCATGGTTAAGGCCGGGCAGTAGTTCGTCCAATTTTGACCGGCGAAAATATGAATTTCTAACTCGCAATTTCTCGCTCATCCTTGGGACTACAACGACCGGACATAGATCTTTGAAAAGAGCATTTAATATAGAGGCCAACGGAACTTTCCGTTTTTCAAAATATTGATACAAATTTGAATTACAGACGAAAATCTAACAACATGTTTTTTTCGTATTTTTGTACAATTTCTCGTATTTTCTCTTATAACTTGTCCAATTTTGATTATTTTGCAAAAATTCTTGTACTGTTAGATAGCAAGTAAAAACTTCTTTTCAAATATTCAAGAAATTTTCCGATCCTACCGTAAGTTTTCCGGAAAATTGAGAAAACTTCTTTACGCTACAACAGTCTTTCTCCTACAATTTTTATTTTACAGCTTTGATCAACCCCTCATTCGAAAGCTGATACAAAGGCGGAGTGCAAGATAGAGCCTTTTTTTTGAAATTTTGCAAATTGCCTCAGTTATTGCGGAAAAACCAACTGGTATTTCTGGCATTGTTTTCACTTATTAGAATTAATTATTTTGATTTGAAATACATACGGTTAGGTAGATAATTTTGTCTTCTTTCCGATTGATGCATTATTGTTGTAAAAAATGTTGATTTCCCAAAGAAAATTGATTGGAAATCCAGCGTCGTTATTTTACCAAGATGGCCCGCTTTTGACGTAAATAGTGCAAGTTTGCCAAATCGGAAGAGTCAGGAATCATGGTTTCAATATAGAATGATAGTATGTAAGAAAAATATATGTATGTATAGATGTGTGCATAAAAATAAGCGGTTGTGATTAATTAAAGTTTATTATTTGTCGTACCTGAGTGCGTTTTATATACCTACAATACCTGTTGTACGTTAATAACAGACGTACGTAAATATACATGACGATAGAGATAGTGCTCCACGTATTCTTCATGTACAGGGAATCGCACAATTGATTACTTGTGCCGATTCCAATTGTAGGTGGACAGTACTGATAATTGCAGGTAAGGAATTATGCCAGTGCCAATTTTGACAGCTGGAGGAAAGAAACGTGTCAATATGTATTAACAGGAAACAAATGGTGAAAATTACGGGTAAATGTAAAGGTAATGTAAGGTTAATAATAATAATTTTAATAATTTCAATAATTTAATGAATAATTTTTCTAAAAATTAATTATTAATAATAATTAATAAAAGACTTGGAGAAAAGCATCGCCATTGCAACATGATCATCGCCATCATCATCAACATCAACAACATCAACAACATCAACAGCAACAGCAACATCGCCCCCACCTCATTGTTTTCACTTTGTGAGCTATAATGCCAAATAAAAACAGAAAAATTAATGATGAAATCAATGAATGAATACAACTATTTTCCTACCGTGAAAAATTATTCGATATGTTGATATTTAGAGGGCCTCCATAGAACCCCCCATCCCATCCACTGCTCCATCCACCGCCCCATCCACGACCGCCACGGCCTCCACCTTCACCTCTACCAGGCCACCCTGAAAATCGGAAAAATGATTTCTAATTGTGCAATCAGGCATTCATAGATTACTTACATTTTCTTTTCTTTTTTTTCTCAACATGGCCACCACGACCACTGTTGCTGTTGCTGTTATTGTGGTTTTTTTCTTTGGCGTTATCTGGTTTGTTCCAGCTTAAAGTTTCGGATTGTTTTATGTACCTTTTTAGTGCGCATGTCTAGTCAGAAACTAATCACAAACTAGTTTCAAACTGTTATAGTTGGAACGCTTAATAAACTTGTATGATATTTCTGCAAAGCATAATGCAATATAATGTATTGTGGGTTGTCTGGATTAAAGGTTCAAATTCACTATAAATTTTTACATAAAATAAATCACCAACGAAGCACATTTTTCTTTAAGGCTCCCCTAACGCTGTATTTTTCAATAAGAGTAAATTTATTTCTGCTTTTACAGTCACAATTTTCAATTTGAAGAAAAGGTCACCAGTTGAAAATGTTGAGCACATTTATACCGAGGGAAAATAACCTATTATTTTTCAAAATTTTCCATCAAATTTGAAAAAAGCGGAAAATTGTGAAATACCAATTTCCGGGATTACGCTTCTAAATTAATTTTTTTTTTAATGTATTTTACATCATTTTAAAGAGGAGATAAATAGAAGGGGCAATTAATATCTAGTTTTTTGATTAGTCCTATCGTTTTCCCACAATTGCAATTTAAAGAAAATAAAAACAGCAACTATTGGAAGGAAATTTGCCGTAAAATTAGCGCCACTCCGTGAGGGTGAGATGGAGGTAGAAGATAGAGGGACCAATCAGCGTTTGAAGAAATGTAGGGGAATACACTTCAGTAGTATTGCCAAGTTGTACATAGTTTCTAAAATTGTTTACCGTGTAATTCATGATATTTATTTTAGAATATGAAAATCTTACAACAAATTAGCAATTAATGTTATAATAATATAAAAAAATGGAAATGAAGCTTTTATTTGAATTGTTGAGCAGATATTTTCAATTTTTTTCTTATACAATTTCACAAATTTGTAGGTATCAGTGAGCTTGGCAACACTGAGTTCACTAAACTGTTTTCCCAAAATTGAACTCAGTGCTGGAAATTAAAAACTTTTTTATTTTATTTTATCAAACATTGGTTCTTAATTATAATAAGCCAATAATTTCATTGATAAAAAAGGGAAATGGAATTTGTTTGGATTTAAAAATTGTTTCTATATACAGTCGGTCAAAAAAGTCTACATACACCTCTCAAATTTGTAAAATTTTAGAACCTATGAATGTTGCATTGGTCTTAGCCTTACTAAAATGTTTCTTTACTGGCATCAATTTATTTTTAAATGTATATATAAAAAAACTAAAACAATTCTGCAGATATTTTCAAAAAATCCGCATTTGAACACCAAAATAGTCTACATACAGCTCAGTATTTCAGAAATGGATAGTATTATATAGATCAACATACCTAGAAAAACAATTGCACAATGTTGGCTTCTGCGTACTTGCATAGTTTTACTTTAGTTTAGTAGTAATCTGCAAGCAGGTACTTACAAAAAGTCTAAAAATGGCAAATCGACGAGAAATTTCTTTAGAAATGCGGAGTTTAATAATCAAATTGCGAAATGAGGAGAAATCATATGGTGAAATTGCTAAAATAGTGGATAAAAGTCGAGCAACAATCCAGACTATAATCAAAAACTATGAATCAACCGGAAGTGTGGTTAACAAACCAAGATCAGGGCGTCCAAGAATATTAACAGATCGGGATACAAGAGTAATTTTAAGAAAAATAAAGGAAAATCCAAGAATAAGTGCACCAAAATTGGCAGACGAGCTTGAAGTAACAACAAAAAAAATCGTTCATCCGGAAACTATTCGTATAAGACTGAGATCTGCAGGATATCACGGTAGAGTACCTCGAAGAAAACCCCTAATATCGGCACAGAACCAAAAAAAGAGGCTTGAATTTGCAAATAAATTTATTAATAACGATTTAGATTTTTGGAAAAGTGTTCTGTTTACTGATGAGAGTAAGTTTAATATTTTTGGTTCCGATGGTCGTGGAAAAGTTTGGCGGAAGGTCAACGAAGAAATGAAAAAGCAGAACTTGGCTCCCACTGTAAAACATGGTGGAGGAAGCGTAATGGTTTGGTGGTCTGTTGCGGCGGCGGGGGTTGGGAAATTAGTTTTTATTGAAGGTGTGATGGATTGTCGTCAATACCTCCACATATTGCGTAGCAATCTAAGGTCATCTGCTGAAAGCTTGGGATTAGGAAGTCAGTGGGTTTTCCAACAGGATAACGATCCTAAACATACGGCCCATATTGTAAAGGAATGGCTTCTTTACAATGTCCCTAAACAATTACATTCCCCACCTCAGTCGCCAGATTTAAACCCCATAGAACACATTTGGGATGAAGTTGAAAGAAAAGTCAGGAAATATGCTATAACCAGTCGGGATTCACTAAAGGATGCTCTCAAAAAAACTTGGTCTGAAATAACACCTGATGTGACGAAGAACCTAATATATTCTATGCCCAGAAGATTACAGGCGGTGATCGATGCACAAGGAGGACCTACGAAATATTAAATTAAAAATTATAACAAATATTGATCCAAATTAAACAAAAAAAAAGAACATTTATTACTTATTTTTCATTGTGTATGTAGACTTTTTTGGTGTCCAAATGCGGATTTTTTGAAGATATCTGGAGAATTGTTTTAGTTTTTTTATATATACATTTAAAAATAAATTGATGCCAGTAAAGAAACATTTTAGTAAGGCTTAGACCAGTGCAACATTCATAGGTTCTAAAATTTTACAAATTTGAGAGGTGTATGTAGACTTTTTTGACCGACTGTACATATACATATAACCTCATAGATTAATTAATTACTACATTTATTCATCCATTCATTTAATTTTAAACAGTTTAGACTAAACCGATTAGCACTTTGAAAAATATTCTACAGGGGATGTATGTCCTTTATAGTTATTATTCAGAATAAGACGAAGACACATATAAATGAAATAGACATATAAGATTACAAATTTGTAACAGAATTCGACCCTCTGGTGCCTGAATCATTACTTTCCCTTTTATTGAGACACACAAAATTTTAAAATATTTCTTTGGTGAAGCTGCTATTTTTGTTTTTTCAATATTTTTCCATTCCGTCTAACTTGCCTTATGCTTACAACAATTAATTATTTTGGCGGGGCAAATATAAATTTTATACTACAACCTCCACATAAACATTTTGCTAGATATACCAAAGAATGCACATACCTATATAATCATACATAATAAATGTACCGTAAATTATAACAACCAAACAGTTTCTTTTTCAAATACATATGCAAAATAACAAAATTTTGAATTATGCCAAATTATTGTTTTTTACGTAAACATTATATTGAAAGAAAAAACTGCAGATATCAAGTTCTGTATTTGAATAACAACTCATTATAGATGGAAAATTTATAGTAATCTAAAGTTTTGGATTTTGACTAGGTGTTTGATTGTACATATTCATTTCATTTTCTCTTATGTGGTAGTCTAACATGTTTAGATATATTGTAATATCTATAGACGCGAATTTCCGTGAAATGAATTGAAGTTTACAAACATCTCTAAATTGATAAAAACATTTTCTTTAATGAATAGTTTTAGTATTCGTGCCTCATTGTCAGTTTATTCAGCGAATCAAGAACACATAGCTACAATATACAACAGATAATTGGAAAGCAAATTCAAATTATTTCACGATAGAATTCGAAAAAAGAACCTGCCCACATAAATTATTAACCATAGAAATAGGAAAATTTATAATAGTTTCCAGATGTGGAGAAAGGCGCATCTTTTGTAAAACAGGTAATTTTACATGGAATTCCCACTATTTACCGTTACGAAATAAAAATTTTAAGAAATCCCAATTGAAAATTTATGTAATGCAAAAAGCAAATGAGAAAGAAAATAATAGTTGCAATATTAAAAAATAGTCAAAAAATAGTAAAACTATTTTGCAATTGTATGGTATGGTCCATACAATTGTTCTGTAATTCTGCATGAAATTCATTTTTACGTAAATTAAATGATAAGAGTCTAAACGAAATCTAAAGCATACAAGGTTTTTAGAAAGTTCTGAATAACAACATACTACATACGTAAGGAAAATTTGGGATTATGTTGTACGATTTTAAAAATATCTTTTTTCGGCAAACAAATACAACTGGAACTTGTAGGTAATAAAATCATAAAAATTCCCTTTCGCTTTCGTTGTCCCTTTTGGACACTTGTTTTTTCTCTGTCTCTTTTTTCTTTCATTCTCTTTCGTTCTATTTCTCTATCCGTTTTCCGACCTTCCCCTCTTTGGTGGGGATGAATTTATGGACATTATGAGTTGCCTATTTAATAAAAATCAACATTCGGACAGATGAGTTGACGCGCCAATTCTTGGTTATTTGAACACGTTAGGGGAGCCTTAAGCGACCAAATTTTCTGCCAGCAGTAGCATAACCATAAACTACAATGATTCGCGTACAATCTGAAAAAGACCTGATTCAAAACAATTACGTTTAAAGCTTTGTGACATTCAGCTCTCTATCTTTTACAATGTAC
Source organism: Mylabris phalerata (assembly GCA_020740385.1). Lineage (NCBI taxonomy): Eukaryota > Metazoa > Arthropoda > Insecta > Coleoptera > Meloidae > Mylabris > Mylabris phalerata. The sequence goes on from JAJEOX010000134.1 coordinate 56,578, forward strand.
CTGAATTCTTCTACTTTCTTTCCGAGTTATGACCCGGCCCTGAACTCATAAAAATTTTCAAATATGAACATCTGGGCATGTGAAAAAAATGGTTTACAGCAAAACGTTCTGCTATTTAAACCCTACTTTTCTATTGCGCATGACGCCAACTGAAAATCAGACAAAAATCCTCGGACTGTTTTGACCGTTTGAAATTAGTTCCTGATTCTTCGGATTCTTTGGTGGAACGACCAACTGGTAGTACAAATCATGGATTGTTTACAGTTGGAACGCTTAATATGTAACTGCGCATGTCTCTAATTCCTCAAACGGTTTCAAACCGTTTCAAACTAGCTGCTGGAACAAACTTATCATTGTTTTGTTCTTGTTGTCGTTGTTGGTGTTTTCTTCCAAAGAAATTGATTCAATTTCAGCATTCAAGTCTATAAAAAAAAACAGAAAAAAAGAAAATTATAACAAATGATTCTGCTAGAATCGAAAAGAGGTTGAAAAGATACATTTAAAAAAAATACAATTGCATACGTGTGGTGCATATAATCAAATTATTGAATAGACGAAATATTGCATCAAATCAAACACTTTTGATACCAATTGAATAAGAAATGTGTAAATAATAATAATAATAGATAACTTACGCTCTAATTGTTCTTTCGTAACCATCCCGAATACTAATGAGTTATAGACAAACAAAACCAACAATAAGTGGGGCTTGCGACAATCATCGGGGTTGGGGCGGGGGGTAGGAGTCAATTGTTTATACATTGCGGAGACTGTTTTCCATGAGCTTCGATTTATCGTATATATGTTGTGTTTTTTCTAAGAATTATACAAATCGACATATCAAGATTTTTCAAAAATACCAAACGTAGCGTCTTGGACCATAAATTCTTATAATAATTGCTAATAATTGATGGGCGATATGAAAAATATTTTTAGGATTTATAGGGGGGTTCCCTGAGGATTCGTTTCGCGAAATTTCAATCTGATAATAAGTCAATATAAGTACACCTATTGGTTTTCTTTCCATTTTTCTCCATTCTTCAATAGAATAAATATGAAATATTTGTGTATAGTCCAGGATAACGTGGAGAAAAACGAAAAAATTCAATGTTACAAATATCCTCAAGAAATTTGGAATAATTAGACGTGTGTAACGCGTTTGTGGAAATCGAGCTTTGTTTTGACCCACGTTCGAATAAGTAACAGAGTTGCTGTACTAAAACTTCAAAATCGAGGAATGTTTTCCAAAGGGTATCGTCCTCGCGGTTTCCGAAGCGGGCGGTTTTTTTTTGTTTGTATTTTTGAGAGAAGGGGAAACCTTTTATAGACTTCAAACGGCTCCCTGTCGTTTGGGAGTGTGGGACTCTCCCTGTATCATACAGGGCCTACCCACTAAAACCCCTCCTCGTATCCTCTCCTTTCCCTGGGATTACCATTCGGCATACTACAGGGCAAGTATCTTTTTTTTGACAGTGCACTTGTCCCGAAATAGCACGTATCCACATATTTAAAAAATATTGGACTACATGCGATCCCCTTGAGGTGCATCGGCCCGGATATTTCACCAATATGGAGCAGCACGTGCATCGGCCCAGATATTCGCACAATATCGGACAACACAGGATCATGAGGTGCATCGGCCTAGAAATTTTGACAATATCGGACAACACCGGATTGTGAGGTGCATCGGCCCGGATATTTTGACAATATCGGACAACACCGGATTGTGAGGTGCATCGGCCCGGATATTTTGACAATATCGGACAACACCGGATTGTGAGGTGCATCGGCCCGGATATTTTGACAATATCGGACAACACAGGATTGTGAGGTGCATCGGCCCGGATATTTTGACAATATCGGACAACACCGGATTGTGAGGTGCATCGGCCCGGATATTTTGACAATATCGGACAACACCGTATTTTGTACCATTGCTACAAAGACACGATTACATGTATTTGACTAACAAGTCTCTTATAGATTGATCACGACTGAGTCGTGAATCTATAATTTCGGGTAACAAGGCACTGAAAAAAAATTTCTGTAGAATCGGCTCCATTTTATTGTCCCAAAAATTGTCGTCCCGATGGATAATCTGGAACTTCATGTCTTTCGTAGTCCACACCACGAAATAACAAAGATTTCGCTGACATATATGCAGTTGACCCTGTATTTGATACATATACGGGTGTATTGCTTTCAACTGCAATTGACCTTCATTATCAATTGTGCAATACGTGATCGTCTTGTTACGTATTGCTTCTTCGATTGTCATATGTCGTGCAGAGTACGGACATTTTATCTCAATGGTACAGTCAGCACCAATGAGCCCATCGGGTGTGGCCGTAAGCAATCTTTTGTTCTGGTCAACGAACAATCCACATTTCTGGACTTCCATGTTCGTCTTTTGTTCGAAGTCCGTACGGGCTATGTCTTTCATCATAATTCCGTAATTTGTAGACTTCAAGGTCCAGCTTTTAAACGATACAATTTCTTTAACACAATTTTTTGTGTTTGTATTTGCTCTCATTCTACAGATTCTTCCAAAATGACTTGCAGTAATTCGAAGCCGTCGTTCTGCCAGCCATCTATCTTTAAATTGTGGCATTGTTGTATCTTTCTCTAATGGTACAATGTCCACATTGTTTATAGTTTCCATGAATATGTCCTTCTTCTCTTCATATTCATTGGAGTCTACATCTGCTATTATATCCAAGGGCGACCGTCCGTAGTCCGAATCGGCACTGACGGTTCGTTGGACTTTTTTTTCGGTTTCTTAGCCATTCTACATTGTCTATATTGTGCCAAATACTTTAGAGTATTTTGGCCAATACAAGCCGTTTCATATCCAATTTCGGCTAAAGACCTCCCTTCTTTATTAAAATTGATGACTGCGTTGAAACATCGGCCTTCGTAGGAACCTTTCGTGGAAAAATTAATTCTTTTCCCTCCTACCATTTTATTAACAACATTGTTAAACGTTTCTACAATGTTACCATCGACATCAAATATGAGACTCCATGATATGTCTGCGACAGATTTCACGATCGAAAGGAACTTGGGATAAAATGTACAACGTTGCAATGAAGCGTACATTGACGACAAATCCACTTTAACCACATTTTTGCAGAAGTACTGATCACATGACGTGTGGTCACCGAAGATGTGTGCAATACAATTCATAATATCCTGACGCAATGCAGTAACTTTGGTGTTATGATGTCTGCCCTCATTCTTTTGGTATTTTATTGCTGCTTAAAGTTGAGGAAAAAGAAGAAGAAAGTGTACCGCGATTTACGTATGTGCCGAGAAGACACTCCATTGTAAGTAAATTCGCCGGCGACGACGACGAAGATGAAGACGATGATGATGTGGAAGAATTATTTATGGATCAATCAAAATTATTTGACAAGGCTTATGCTGATTACATCAATCAATATCCGACAATTGCACAACCCTATATTGAAACATTGATTCAAAAACATCAAACACTCACTTCAAAAATTAATTATGATGAGGCGACGGAGAAACTTACTCTGGGCAATACAGTTTTATATATTGAGCCTAATGGTGATATAAAAGTATTGAATCAAGTTTTCAAGGGAACAGAAGGACTGTATAATTTGTTGTTTTTGAAAAATGTCTCCCATAGTAAGTTTTCAATTAAGGATCAAGACGCTTATAAGAGAATTATCAGTCTTACAAATGCCTATCGACAGAAGTATGATCCACAGAATTAAATACAAGGAGATACATCATATAAATATCAAAAGGTTATTAAACCATTATTAAGATCACAGAGTTCCCCTTCTCCTTCGGGGCGGGGTGTTCAATATTTACGATACAATAGAAAACCAGTTGAATATATTTATTGGGATGATCTGAATGAGTTATTTGCTCGTTTGGCTTTGTTGTGTGCATCAACTGGTGCGGGAAATAATTCCCATCAAAACGAAATTATTGCTATTGAAAAAGCACTACGTGAAGCAGGAGTGATTTATTAGTATAATGACCTCATCATCGTCATCGTCATCGTCATCGCTATCGTTGTATGTAGATGTACAAGCTTTCCGAATACCAAACAACAATAAATTCCTACCAAAAGAGCTAGCAACCTATGATGGATAAAAGATAAGTCATTTCATCTTCAAGTCTCCCTATTGTTTTAAAGCACTACCACTGCAGTATAAGAAACAAGTATACTGGTTAACGAAAAATCATCATGGATTGAAATGGGAGGACGGTTTTATAGATCCTAAGGAATTTAATGGAATTATTAATAGAGTAACATCTGGATACAGTGATCTTTATGTTAAAGGCTTGGAAAAGAAGAAATTCATTGAGAACTTTATCTATAATACATCAATAGTTCATGAATTACCAGACCAGCCACGTTTATATAAATCTAAGTCCACTTGTGTATTTCATTCAATATTGAATTGTATGTGTGCCTTAACGAATGTTATAGTATTATATGAGAATTTTCATGATAGTAATCAATAAAAGAATGATGTATAAAAATGCTGTTTTTCCTTCAACCTTATTTAGTATCATTATGAGCATCGACAAATTCGGACGTGCTTGGAAGAGAAAATTAAGTGAAAATGATAATAAAGCGAGTAGAAGTCGTGTTTGGCACAATCTATATAGTTATACTACTGATGGCAATCTTGACTTAAAGAATCATCGAATCTGTAATCTACATGACGGTGAAGATGTAAAGGACTCAACCACTAAAGAGTACGTTGATGAACTAAGAAAAGAGATAGAAAATCAAATTAAAACAAATGATAGTATAATTGAGGAAAAGATTAAAAATTTAGAACGATTAATAGAGGAGAACGAAACTCAAACACATAAACACATTCAAACAGATTCAAATGGAAAACTTCAACATAATCTTAATGAAAATAGTCGAAAAATTGAAGGACTTTATCAATCAGATATACCAACAATTAAAGATCACATAAAGAAGCTTAATGATAGTTTTACAAAACGAAATAAATCAATTAACAATAAATTCACCGCATTTGATAAGAAATTGAATGAGCTGAATAATACAATAAAGAGTACAAGGAATCAGTTGGAAAACATTGAAAGGTTAATTAAGACATAGCCAGAAATTTATTGATATCAGTAAGATAATACAACTACAGAAAAATTGAAACAATTTAATAGATAGATTTAGAAGATTTATTAATGAAAACAATTGTGAAAGTTGAACAGTTCTCATCAGAAGGTTATCGTGGCAATACCTCTTCATCGATATCATTTTTCAAATTCATTATACACAGCTAGTGAAGTGAATAAAATATCGAAAAGAAATAATGTCATTGAAAGAACATGTTGTTAATGAAATATATAAACCAGCTCGAAAAAATTTCCTTCGACGTCGTACAATTATAAAAGGTCTAGATGAACTTTGGCAAATGGATTTAGCCGATCTTAGTAAACATTCAAAAAAAAACAATGGATACAGGTACATATTGGAGGTAATTGATTGTTTTTCAAAATATCTCTGGACTCAACCATTAAAATCTAAATCAGGCAATAATGTAACGTCAGCAATGAAAACAATATTACAACAACAACAAGGTCGTCATCCAAAGAAGCTTCAGTCAGATCAAGGAAAGGAGTTTTTTAATAAACAATTTAGCGCTTGAATGAAGAAGTATGGAATTAGTCATTATCATACATATAGTGTAAAAAAAGCTTCTATTGCAGAATGTGTAATTAGAACTTTAAAAAGTAAATTATATAAATTATTTACAATGAATTCGTCATATAATAGGATAAAAATTCTTGATGACGTCACTAAAGATTACAATAATACACTACACAGAACGATAAAGATGAAACCTAATGAAGTAAATAAAGATAACGAGCACAAAATTCTACAGGCATCCTATAATAATTAGAAAAAATTCACTGCTAGAAAATTCAAGAAAGACGATCTTGTTCGTATCAGTAGAGGTGGGATGATACCGATATTTTGCGATATTACCCGATATGAATATATTCATTAGTTGATATTATAATACCTAAACTAATATGAATATAAGTGAATATGTTGATATGAGGAGGGGATATGATATGAATATTATACACAGCACGGGAATGAAATATTTTATTCAAAACTTGCAAACATAATTTAATTTTTTTTTTTAATAATAAATTAGAGATTAATAACAACTTATGAACAGGTGTTTGGCTTTGGTAATAATACTTATTATAAAAAAGAGAATATTTACAAAATAAGGCAAAATCAATATAATTGTTTAACAATTATCTTTAAATTGTTATATTTTATTTATTCGAATTAATAAACATCAATTTTTTTACTTTTTCTGGCTTAAGCCGAGTTCTGCGCTCGGAAATCAGTTCCCCAGACTTAGAAAAAATACGTTCGCATGGCACAGACGTGGCAATGATACAACAATGAAGTTGGAAAACTTTACTTAGATGAGGATACACGAACTGGTGGTTCCGCCACCACTGATTTGGATCTTCGGTTCTTGCCAACATCTTCTCATTCAAATATCTTTGTACCTCTGCAATAGCTATTGCCGTTGCGGACTGTACAGGCTGAATATCAGCGATAACACTATCAATATCATCCCAAATAGAATATTTTAAACTTCCTGCTACTGGAGCAGGTTCTACCTCTATTGCTTGTGTAACCGACTGGGGATTTATTTTGAGTTGATCTTTTATTTCAGTGGTCACTAATTCTATTACTTTCTTTTTTACGATTTCAGCGGCAGATTTATCTTTAAATAAATGATTCTTAAATCGCGGATCCAAAAAGGTACAAACACCAAATGTACCACTATGTTCTATATTTTGAAGACGGGTGTGGATTTCATTTTTTATTTTTTTTGCCACTGCCAAAGCGCCTTGGTGTAATGAAATATCGTTAGGGATCTTATTTTGATAAATGTTTGTTAATGTTCGATTGAAAATTATAACAAGGCTCCCTGTCAAATATTTTTCACCACTAATTTGTTTTGTGACTTCTTCTAGTGGCTTTAGTACTGTACAAAGATGTTCGCAAAGTTTCCAATCGTCTGCATCGAGTTTTGGAATGGAGGTACTACTGGTGCTCTCTAGAAGTGCTAATGTGCTGGTCAATGCCTCTCTTAGCAGAAGGGCTCGTTCACACATATAGAAAGTTGAATTCCATCTGGTAGGCACATCAATTAACAATTTTTTTGGCTGAGCTACGCCTACCTAAAAATAAAATACGAAAATCAATATACGACAATATACAAAACTAGGGCCTATACATATACAGGTGTTTGGCTCTGGTAATTTTTGTTGAAATTTTCCTGTTGTTCCCAAATTTTGGTAAAATTATTCAAAAAATGGTTAACAATACTACTAATATGTCTTTTGTAACTTCATAAAAGAAAAACAAACTAAATGCCGTTTAAAACAAACTACTTATGTTATCAATTAGGAAATTAATACGGTAGATAATGTCTATAGGGTAGATTTTTGTTGCGTTTGCAAGGACAAATATGACGTAGCTCTAGTGTCGGTCTTTCATTTTACTTCATAGTAAACAAAAATCAATATCAATCTTTCTCTATCTAACTTAATTTTATAATCAATTCCAGAAAAAGTTTTGTTGCGAGAAATTAAAATCCATATTTTGTATTTCATTAGCAACATTACAAAATATTTTTCCATTAATATGAAGCAAATTTGTAAGAGTTGATAGTATTTACACCTACTCGAATGAATGAATGAATGAATGAATGAATGAATGAATAATTATTTACTACTATCGGCAGCTGTCTCTTCCTTGTTGTAGTACGATTATTTATCATGTAATACTTAAGTTTGTTTATTGTTCAGTATATTGAAATTCAATACATTTGAAACATACATGTATAAATGTATATTCTTCTGTTGCAATAATCTGCATTGGATTTCGTTGAAATAATAAGTGTATGAAATAATTACATAAACAATCGTACTCTATTCAAGAGAAAACAAATAAATAGTTAATTCTAATAATGAAGTAGTAATTCATTTGTAGTAGATTACTGAAATGATCTCCAGGGATCTCCCTACAAATCCTTAAATATTTTTCAAATAACCTGTTGCCTAGGAGAGCTATGAATTGAACATATGTATGTATATCCACCGGTAATAATAATAATAATAATAATAATAATAATAATAATAATTAATAATAAGATAATAGTTAAGAAATTATTAGAACAAAATAAAGGGTAATTTCGAATTATTTTGAAATCTCTAAAGCTAACTATCCCGCTGTGTATACATAGAGTAGGTACATTGAACTTATTTTTGAGGATTAAAAAGAATTTTTCACAAATTGCTTAAAATTGACTAAAATTGCAACAATCATTTGATAATATCTAGTCAAGTACTAACCTACCTTAATGTTATTGTAGAGAGTTGATAAGATAGCAGGTGCAATATTGGATTTCTATGGCATTAACCTTTATACATATGCAAGTCTTTTTGACCCACTTATTTATCATAAACAGAACAGATTTTATAACAGGCTATCAGTAACATTGTAAGATTTCAATGGGTTTAAGAATAAAGACAAAAATTTTAATCTCATTTTTCTCGGAATTGGGCCATTATGGACTCACTAATATATTATAAAAATGTGGTTTAAATATTTTAATGAAATTCGAAATTACCCGGTAAATTTCGGAAAATTATTTATTATTCAAACTTATTATATGTATATTACGTATGAATCATCCCATATTCAAGAAATAGAGTTTTAGTTTTCTAAAACATGCTTACCTGAATTTGATATTTTAAAAGCTTCTCTGTAGCTGTTGTACTACGTTTAAAATGATTTATGATACTTTTTAGTTTCGATAAAAATAAATCGACTTCCGAAAGAGCAGATTTGGCAATTAAATTTAAAGTGTGTGCAAAACAACCAAAATTCTTTAAATTTAACTCCTTGATTGAGTTTTGCACATTATTAGCATTATCTGCAACTACCAGGCGTACTTTTTTATCCAAATTCCAATCCACAATTACTTTCTTTAATTCATTACTTATATTTGCTGCTGTATGTGGACCAGGTAAAACATGACACTGTAGAAGTACAGATTGAATTTCGAAATGGAGATCGATGTAATGAGCAGTTATTGCGAAGTAACCGTCTTGAGCCCTAGATGTCCAGCCATCAATAGTCAGGCATGCAGCTTTAACTTGTTGAAAATTATCCTTTACGGAAGTTAGGCACTGCTGGTATTCTGCATTTAGCATTGTGGTCGAAATGTGTTTTCGGCTTGGTAGCTGATAAGCTGAGTTTAATACTTCTACCAGTTTTCGGAATCCTTTATCTTCTACTATTGAAAATGGCTGGAAATCTTTTGTGAACAATTGCATCAGTGCATCATCAATTTCCTTTCTTTGGATAGATGTCAATTTTTTTGTAGTGGCATATCTTGCCAAAGTCGGCTGACTCATATTTGAAAAAAATGTGGATAATTGCTTCGATGGTGCTGAAGGTGGCACAAGAACTGTCGATGCTGAGGTAGTCTGATCACTAGTGTCAATTTCACTTACAAAAGATGTTGATGGTGCCGAAGATGTTGATGGTATCGAAGAATTGGAAGTCAAATTTTGGTTACCTTTTCTTGTCTGCATTGGTTGCAGTGAAATTAGATGCTTATTTCTTAAATGTTTATTCAGATTAGATACTGTTCCTTTGAAACTTAATTTTAATTGACAAATATTACACTTTGCTGTTTTGTTTTGTTCGGAATCAACCGTAAAATGATTCCACACTTCACTAATTTTTGTACGTTTTGACATTTTGTGACACGAGGCACGACACAACACAAAATTAAAACAGAAGTTCTCGATCAATCTTACAAGATCAACACTGTGCAATTAGTCCGTATTTGTTAATAACGATGTGATATATATAGGTTTTCTGAAAGAGCCTGTACAGGGATGTATTAAGGCATGATCTTTATCGACTGCAGCTCAGGGTCCTGTTCAATTAAGGGTCTTCATCGCGCTCAAAAGATTATAGATAAACCAAAATTTTAGGGTATCTAATTTTGTTTTTTAGCCCAGTTTTCTTTTTATTTGTACACTTTTTCTTATTAAAAGGTAAGATATATTTATGATAAAATGTGCAATGTGCCGTCACAATTAACCTAAATTTAGTCTAATTTCATACCCTTCAAATAATATTAGCCCAGGGTCTTCAGAGTCCGCTCCTGTCTACATATATGTCAGCAGAAGTGTCAATAATAGTGTTTTATTCAGATCCAGTCTTTATTTAGATAAGACATTAATAATTATTAATTTACTCTTCACCTGTATTTCATCCTTTGATAAATGCATAAGTTAGCGTCTAGCAAAACATCTTGAATCTGTGCATAGTACGGTCCGACATCTGCAATTGATAAATCTGGCAGATGCTCTTCTTTATTCTTCGTTTTGGAATTAACTAGAACTACAATGCTTTTCACACAAAACAATAGCAATTTAATATTTTTTGAACAATAGTCCTTTATTCAGATTCATGATCGTATTCTGTAACTTTTTGTAGTTTCATTACCATGAGTAGATCAATCTCCTCAATTCCATCGTTTCTGTTAATTTGTACCATTGCTATAATGTTACTACGTGTTTTCTAAACGTCTACTAATTACGTTTCTGTTCATTATTTAATTTTGACTTTAATTATTAGATAATCATAAAACCTATATTTAAGTAGCGGTACATACAAAATTGTAGCTGACCAAATTAATAGAAATGATGGAATTACGGAGTTTGATCTGCTGAACGTTTTCATGGTAACAGATCTACAAAAAGTTACAGAATACGACTGTTTATTTTGATAAGATATAAGAATAATTAACAATTCAATCATCACCTGTATTTCACCCTTTTATAAATGCATAAGCTAGCGTCTAGCAAATCGACATCTGCAATTGATAAATCCACCAGGTGTATTTACTAATTTTTTTTACAATTAGGTAGAACTACAATGTATTTTGCACAAAATGACAACAAATTAACAATTTTTGAAATCTTTAAACGAAAAAGCATTAAATTTTGGCATTTTTATCAAATGAATTTCTAAATTGAAATTTTTTTCTAAAGGTAGTTTACCGCAATATGTTGAATTTTATTTTTGAAAATCTAGAATCCATTATTTCTTAAAATATGTAGTTTATTAATTAAATAAAAGAAAATCTCAAAATCAAACCCATATAATAAAAAAAATAACAATAAATAATTAGGATTCCTATGTACAATGCAGGAAAATTCCCATCATCAGATCCCAAATAATTACGCATAATAATTAGATTTGCGTAAAATTAAAAGAAGTTATTAAAAGTTTTTATCATAAGTCAAATATTAAATTTTTTAATTTAAAATTGAAATCTGTCATTGCATTTAAACTAAACAAACTTTTATTGTCGCATGTCCCAAAAACCTTTCACACAATCAAAAACCATATTGATTTTATTGTTGTCAAAATTCTTTCACATATGATGATACGCAAATATAATTTTTTGAAGTCGATATTCAATAGGATTTTGTCTATTCATTATCATTGTAACATTGGTAACAAATCTACAACACAAAATCAACAATAATAAATCGTCACTTTCAATTCCATATTTTCTATTAATTTGGTCAACAACAGTCTTGTACCGCTGCAATAATGTTATTAACTGATCTACAAAATCCTAAAAAATACCGACTAGGTATTTTTTTTTTGATTCTGTGAAAAAGATTTTTGTTTTATCGCAAAGTTTTTTGGACAATAAAAGTTGGTTTACAGTTATTAATTCATACCTATTATTAATTAATAAATTTCAATTTTAAATTTAAAATGTGACTTATGATAAAAACTTTTTTCAATTTATCTTTTATTTTCAAATATTTTTACTATTTTACACCAACCTAATTATTTTGTGACTAATTATTGTAATTATACATTGTTTATAAAATAAATCCAATAATTGATATGCAATATTAATGATGCAACGGATTTTAGAAGTATTTTCTACCCGAAGCAAAGTCAGGACTTGGAGAAAAATTGAATAATAATACTATACACATTGTTAAAAATAGTAGTTTATTTATATATATTATTGAAAAATTAAATTCAAATTGTAATCACAGGCGCTATCTTTCCATTCGGCTCCATTCGGCATCCAGTTATCGGCCATAGTCGACAGCAAACAGTATGGGCAGATATTATGTCCGTTGAACGAATTCCCTGCAGATATTTTGTAGATATTAGTGAATACCGTAATATTATAATACTCGATATAAGTCATATTAGTAATACCTAATATCAGTTCATATTACTAATATCTTAATGAATACTAATATATTCACCCCACCTCTACGTATCAGTAAGATGAAACATTTATTCGACAAAGGTTATACACCCAATTGGACAACAGAATTATTTAAAATTATAAAAGTAAATAATAGCAATCCTGTGACGTATTTACTGGAAGATTTACGTGGTCAACCAATCAGTGGATGTTTCTATGAAGAAGAATTACAAAAGACCCACTATCCAAGTATCTATTTAATTGAAAAGGTGCTACGTCGTAAAGGTCGTAAATTATTTGTTAAATGGTTAGGATTTGATAGTGTATATAATAGCTGGATTGATATGAAAGGCATTACATAAAAATGATATATTTATTTATTTCTATATATATGAAATTGTAAAAAGTTCGTCTAAAAATGGTTTTTCTATTCAATTTTATTGAAAATTTAATCATTGCCATTTACTCTTACTTCTACTTTTATTTAATCAAAATTGAAAAGAGGGGATAAATTTATGGTAGTGGGAATAATGGTATATAAAACCTAAATTTTTCAAAAGTATTCAGTTTTTTGTGCAACGTTTAGAAGAAAGAAGAGAAACATTTTTTGAAATTAAATTGTGATTGCAGTATGTATGGATTGAAATATTATATTAATGAAGCTAAACTGTTACTTTCGGATGATAAAGTTCATAGTCGAGATAAATTCCTTATAAGAAGGTTACTAGAAAAACTTTCACCTTATGCAGATATGCAAGAGGCTTTAAATGAATATGGTAAACATTTTATAGATTGTGTTATGTCGAATAATGGTGTGACTAACGGGCCAGACACATGTAGGGGAGAGTGGGGGAATAGCACGCACCTAAGCAAACTAATTTTTTTCTAAAAAGTCGGCAACGTTTGAAATTCCACATTTTTACCTTTTAACCTCTTGTTATTAAGACACATTTCCGCGAGTTACGTAACAATTTTATGAATATACAATTGATAAACGCTAATTTTGCAAATCAGTATAAATTATGTACTTTAAAACGGAAATGTAAAATCTAATTACAAATTCTTACAATCATCACTTTAAAAAAAAAAGTTCGAAATAACAATTTTTAAAATAGATTAGATTGAATTTAACTTTGAAACTGAAAGTTTTGTAAAATAAAATTGGGAACTAAAACAAGAAAAATTATAATAAAATAAAATTCGGGTTTTCAAATTTTCCTTTCACAAAACAATTACAAAACAACCACAACAAAACCAAAATTCGCGCAATGCCCGGGGTAATCATGTGCAAATGTTAATAGTGGTTAAAATAATATTTTTGCGCAAAATTTGTATTTTTAATTGATTGTGAGAAATACATAAATCACATGTATAGTTTTTGGGGGTATCCCAGCCACTACTATCTGTGTGGGACCAACGGGAGCAACTCACACAGCGGTACCACATTTCTTTATCCCTCCCAAATTCCCCACATATGATACAAATATCATTGTAATCCGTTTCTTCCAAATCGTCAAGTTCATCGTCATCGCATAGTTGCCTTGAATCAATGCTTTCATCTGAGTCTGAGTCAAAATTTAAATTTCGCCCTACAGATAATTTTTTCTTTGTTATAACTTTTCTCTTCGCTTGCTTCGCCTCTCATTCAGTCTTTACGTTTTCATTAGCTGTTCTCTTCTTTTGTTGTTTATTTTTCTTTTCCTTTACTTCTAGTAAATGTGCTTTTAGAGGTGTTGATGTAAGAATTTCCGAATGTTGCTTTGGTTTTGATTTTGTTGTTTTGTTACTAATTTTGGGAAGTGGGTTCAAACTTTTTAAGGAAACTCCAGACGGTCCAGGTTGTGGTTCACATTTTTGTAATTCTTGAGTAGATTCTGTCTGAGGAATGTTGGTGTTACTAGAAGTTTCAGCAGAAAAAATACAACTTTCAGCACCACTTATATTATTAAGAGGAACTGGTGCTTCGATAACTGTCACATCAACTTGACCATCATCAGTTGGATAAAAATCTTCGTCAGAAAATTTATCTGGATTTATTGGCCAAATACCGGCAGTTCTAAATTCGGAAATGTCTTTATCCATTGTAGTAGCTCTAAGATACGCTGCATTAAAAATTGATGTAAGTTCATAATGTGTAATTTTTTCATGAGGGTGATTTCTCATATATAAATCACATTCACGATTAAAATACTTCTTAAGGGGTCCAAAAATCGTTAAATCGAGTGGTTGTAACCTGTGTGATGTGTGTGGTGGATTGAAACCATCACAATTTCAGGAGCCTTGCAGTAATCATACACTAATAATAAGATATGACTAGAGATAGGATTTGGCACCGTAGAGCGTGCCGGCCAAAATCTACTCTCCTGACAAATTCGAGTAGAGCGAAATGTTATTTTCTGTTTTAATCGAGTGTTTTCGTCGCCAACAAAACGAGTTGCTCTATAACGATAGCAGCAGAATGTTGAAAAACAGTAGACCATTTAAAATATCCGCATGATCGATCGACGTCATTCGTAAAACGCAGGCGTTTGATTGTACTGTAAATTTCAATGGAATGGGTTCCCACTCCTGAATACTCTTATACTAACTCGTTTGGGTTAATAAACATATGATTTGAACGTAAAGAAATTTAAAATATTTAAATTAAATTTAATATTTCAATTATTATTTCAGACTATAATTTGTAAGTAATAATGATTTTTCGTCTCCCATAGTTTACAACATACAAGAAGTTATTTAATCAGAATTATAGAACAACTACGCCAATGGTAGGTTCAACGCGTTGAAATACTTATGGCGAAACTGTAGATCCTAACACTAGATATGACTTGTTTGGTTATCTAATACAAGCAATACTGGGTCGTCCTGAGACGACTTTACATAAGCCTGGAAATGTACAATCCATTCAAAAAAAGTTCCTCGTTAATCCACCCATTTTTCGAGCACTTATAAATCGCGTCTACAGGCCCATCTATTTGGAGCTGAGTGTTCATTCTAGCTCGTGGAAAAATGAACATGGGGGAATCGGAAATTACCCTGATGCACTGACTGGACATACGACCGCCACATTTTTTCCTCTTTCCCACGATGTTATTGCTCCTACCTGTTTCTGTCCTTTGGGCCCCAAAATTTTTCCTGGTTTTTGCACAGTAGAGATACCTGTTTCATCCACATTTAAAATATGACTTGCTTTAAACTGATGTTTTTCCATTACAGTTGTAAGATTACACTGGTCAACAGTGGTTTTGGTGCCGAAGATTTTGGAGGTGATTTCTTATGAATTTGATGCCCTGAATTCAAATATGCTATTAGTTTTTGCCTATCAGCTCGAATTTTTAAGATATCAACATTTTTGTGAATTATACATTACACTATTTTAAAAGAAAAACTATGGTTTAAAGAAACAAATTAAACAAGAAATTTTGATTATATTACTCAGATATTACAGATATTATTTATTATATACAATAGAAAACAGAAAAAGTCATCATTTAAACCAATTACTCACTAAACATTTCGGAAACTTCTTTTGCGTGACATTCTTGAATGTATTTTAGAACAATCCCGTTTTAAAGACCAGCAGTAATCTGCCATCATGTGAGTATCCCATCTTCCATGATAGCGATCCTCCATACATTTTATATCTTGGTGAAATCTTTCACCTTGCTCCTCACTAGTGTCGCCTAAATTATCAGGAAAACGGTCTAAGTGGCTGTGTAAATCGTGCACCTTAATGCTCATGTTACACCCAAGTGATCTGAAATTATTCAGCATCTCATTAACTAATTCAACATAGTTTTCAGCTTTGTGTTTACCCAGAAAATTTTGGACAACTGAAACAAATGAATTCCAGGCTTTTTGTTCAATCTCAATTATTGAATTTATGATGTCAGGGTCTTTAATCAGCTGTCTTATTTGTGGGCCATCAAATATTCCTGCTTTATTTTTTTCTTTACTAAGCTGAGGCATTTGTTTCCCTATATATGCAAAGCATGATCCATTCTTATCAAGAGGCTTTACAAACTGCTTCATTAGACCCAGCTTGATATGCAGTGGTGGAAAGATGATTTTCTTTCGTGGTACTAAAGGATCATTGATGATGTTCTTTTCCCCAACATCCATGTTTTCTCTCCTAGGCCACTCTTTTCTAACCCAGTGTTGCGTTTTGTCTCTGCTATCCCTGAGGCACAAGAAACAAGGATACTTGGTGTGGCCACTTTGCTGTCCAAGGAGAAAGTTTACCATTTTTATGTCTACACAAATCACCCATTGGTGTTCACGATACTATTATTTTTTTCCAAAGCTATGATGTCATATTGCTCTTTCATTTTCGTTGAGTAAGCAACTGGTATTGAGCTATATTTGTTCCCATTATGTAGAACACATTTCAAACTTTGCTTTGAGCTGACAATAAATAGGCGCCAATCATCCGGAAAATATTCAGGACGACCCACTTTTACCAGGAGTTCTCTAATAGCATGGCAAAATACAAGATTTTGTTCTTCAGAGAAAAAAGGTAGCAGATCTTTCTCCCTTGTGCGATGAAATGTAATTTTCGTTCCTGGTTCAAGTAAATTTTTTTCCTTCAACCTGGAAGCCAGTAACTCAGAAGCTTCTTTCGCCAGGTTGAGATCTCTAGCGAGGCCATTTAACTCATCTTGGTTGAAATATTGAGGAATTGATGATTTCGTTTCAAAATCACTGTCACCTTCAGCAGTGTCAGAATTCTGATCAGAGAGACAATATGTGTCCTCACAGAGTTCTGGTAGCTTGTGAAAAGTTGGAATTGGCACTTCTTCTGAGTGAGGGATAGGGCGTCATGCAGAGACAAAATCTGGATAAGTCCACTTGTTACGGTTCTTTCGATTGATTCCTGTAATATTTACTAGGCAGAAATAACAGTCATCGAAGTGATTTTTTGGTTCTCTCCAAACCATTGGTACTCCGAATTTCAGACTTTTCTTATTCTCGGTACTCCACTGTCGTAAATGCTCTGGACAAGTTTTACAGGCAATATGTGGTGCCCAGGTTTTATCCTGATCACCAAGCTTAACACCAAAATATCCAAGATAAGTCCTCTTTACAAAGTCACTAATAATTTTTCTGTTTTCCTGTAACGTGTATTCTCCGCATATGTAGCAAAAAATATCAGGATGATGTACACAGCTTCTTCTACTTGAACTCATTTTATTTCTATTCAAGAACACAAATACAGCAATTCACAATAACAATCTACGTTTTAGATTTACTTTTCAACAACTCGTTACTAAAGAGTAATTTCAGACGACGCTAACTTCTATCTATCTGCACCGCGGGAATTCACAAACTAACCTCAACTCTCAATTGCAGTTGAAGTTTTGAAGGTCAGTTCAGATACTGGACAGCTCCATCTATCGGATTTCTATGGAACTAACTGGATGACATTTTAATAAGTAGGATTAAATCCCACTTGTTAACAGTTTGTCAACCCATCAGTTATATATCTCATATTGTTAGTCTTCTTTTTGTAATAAATGAATTTAAATAATAATTATTTTTTTAAATAATAATAAGTTATTTCATAAATATTATTATTTTAAATTCAATTTGTTACAAAAGAAGACTCTCAATAAGGAAAATATACAAGAATTTATCCCTGTAAAAATTTTACAACACTCATACTTGAAAGTATTTAATAGAAAAAAGCATTGATAGATGAGTGAATTTATCTAAAAATCTAGAGCTGATACAGAAAAACTGCTTTCATATTTAGATTCAGCAATAAAAATATAGTTTAAATCAGCTCAAAAATACTAGGCACCAAAAAAAAATTTTTTTTTGTAGTCGTGTGTTATTGAAAAACCTCTTCTTTGTTAAATGCGGAAATACGATTCAGACTTGTAGGTTCGGGTTTACGTAAACTAATATTTGGACGACGTTTAAAAAAAAGTGCTAACCAATCCTTTCCGGCGAGTTTTTTGTCATTATCGAAATTGTGTTTTATGTTATTCGCTATAGCAAAAGCAAATGCTAAACGCCTGAGTTCAATTGGTTGCAAACCAAAAAAACGTTGTGTTAATTGTAACACATGATTTGCTAGATTTTCTTCTTGGGTGTCATTGAATATGGGCTTTCTTCCCAGTTTTGGTGGGGTACGATTACCTGATTTTAGTCTGTCCCTCAATGTTGATTCCGGAATACCAAAAGCTCGACTCACTTCTCGTATTTTGCGTCCACCAATAATGGCATTCAGTGCATTTTTAAGTTGATCATCCGTCCACTTGGACTTCTCAGTTCTTCGAATATAATTACGGGGCATTTTATATCTAGATACCTATAATAGATAGAAAATATATTTATTCACCTAAACGGGGAAATCCCGCGCGCGCGGTATTACCCCAGTTCAAATGCGCGTGATTCCCCCAACACGTGTGTCTTAACTGAATTTGTTGTATTATCAAAAATAACAAATATTCATAACTGACAGATACGTACAATGAATCTACATAATGCAAAGCAGTAATACGTACAATCAGTGAAGTTAAATCGTATTATGACATGTACTTACCACTTGTTAGACTTCGCAGCAAAATTGCATTGTTTTATGAAAAAAGACGTTTTCAACCGTATTCACCAAACGAATGCTGCAATGCCGGCGTAACTTTCGATCATTCTTCTTATTTTTGACAATAGATAGCAGCACCTATTTAACTTTGAAATTTAATTTTTGTTTTCACGAAACAGCAGTGCGAAGTATTACCCGCTGCGCGGCATTATCCCGCTACCCCCTAATTGTTTTTATACTCGCAACAGATTGAACTCTTTGAAAATTTTAGTAAATAGAATAAAAAACTCGTGGAATAGCCATAGTAGTGATAGTGATTTTGATTACTATGTCACAGAGTGCAGTGATTCTACAGGATGCTCTTGATACAGAAAATGCTGTATCATGCATTAGAAATTTAGTTAAAATAAATTTATTGAAAATGGATCCTTTACATTTAAGCAATTTTAGGTTGAAGTTACCAGCACTTTATCAAAACGATGAAGATTTAAGAAACTTAATCATTTGTGGACAACATGAAGTTAATCGTGAAGACAATCACCATAATCACCCATTTAAAGTGTATTGTGCCGCTTGCCTTTTAAACAATAATTTGTATAACTTTTCATCTGTTTTTAATGAATTATAATATTATGATTAAATAAAGCAAAATTATTTTAAAGTATGTGTTTTAATATCCTTTTATGTTTACTGTTTTATTTATAAAAACTGGATTTGAAACTGCAATAACATTATAGATAGGAAATGAAATTAAAAGAAGACAATTCTGATTAATAATCATATTTTTATTGACTTATATTTCTAAAACTAAACCTAGTCAATTTTTTTACTTTTATTATACAATAATTTTAGACATTTTATTCCGTTTATTTTGGTATGTTAATTTTTTCTATCTCATAGATAGATTTCCGTCTTCCTTTTCTTCTTCTTTATCTTAAAGAAAACTAGTATTTCTTCTTTAATATATGTTTAATTACATTTTGTAATAACTAACCTTATTCTAAATTAAAAATTTACTTGATTTATTGATCTTTATCAATTCTTGCTCTTTTGTTTTTGATGACCTCTATTTTTGATGTTGTTGGTGCTTCAATGGCTTTTATGTCTTCATCTTCTTCAATTTTAAATTTATATTTAGTAATAGCTTTTTCTAGCATGTCCAATCCTTCTTCGGATTCTAATTTCATTCTTATATATCTTACTGGTAAATTACCAAATTTTTCAGGAAGTGTTGTAGTTTTCGGAGAGTACGATAAGTAAATTGAGACTTTATCGTCTTTTAAGATAATATCCTTTACACCGTATCTGATATATAAAATTTTTATTTAGGAAAAATAAGAATATACAAAATATTTCTACTTACTGTAAGATTTGTTTTATAATGACATGTAACAAGTTGATTGGTAAATTAACTTTATTTTCTGTGAAAACCATAATTGTTGATGGTGTTGTTGACATTTTCTTTTTTGTGAATCGATAAGACTTTAGAAAACAAATAAGTTTACTCTTCAGCAACGCTCTTTACAAGAAGAGATCTATCAAATGACTAAAAATTTAAATATCCACGGCTATATATACAGAAGTTTACACAAAGAAAACTACGTTTTCCAATAGCATTTCCACTGAATTGCAAAATATCAATAAACAAGGTCAATTATGAAAAGATCATCAGTTGTCGCTTATTATAAGATGATTATTAAGACATTTATTTTCCTAAGAATTTTCAATTTAGAGAAAAAATTGTAACAGCGAATCCTTTGTGTAGAAAATTGATTATTGTTTTCCAATAAAAATTCTTGACTGCAAAATATTAATAAACAAGGTCAAATATTAAGAAGATTCTTTGTACAAAGAATGACGTATTGTTTTCCGAAGAAAATTCTTTATTGCAAAAATATTAATAAACAAAATCAGTCTATAAGAGTGCATATATTGTTTTTCTAGAAATTTTTATTATGTTAATTCATAACGAATTTTGCGTGGTATAAAAGCAGATTGTTATGCAGAGCTCAAGAATTTTGTTGAAAGTGTTTCAAAGTGTCACACGCGTACAACAAAACTACTTGTTAAAAATGTCTAAAGCACAAGTATTATGTAATATTTGTTTCAAACCGTTCTCAAAAAAATACAACTAAGATCGCCACATAAAACGTGTTCATTCTTTACCAGGTAAATGTTTTTTAAACCATCTCATTACTTCTCTTCATTTACCGCTTCCAATTTTAGGATGCGAGAAACCTGAACCTACTAAAAAAGGTGAAGTTTATGTGGAACAGATATTCCTGTTGATAAATGGTTATGTCATTTACGCACCTTAAGTCATCGATTAAAATCAGCAGAACCGTACACATCAAATTTGAAGGTGGTTAAAAGTACTTTCCAAGGACGAATTAAAACATTAATTTATGAAAATAGTGACTTACCTAATTTGGATGTTGATGTATTTCTAAAATCTTCTATAGATGTTGTAGTTCCTAAACTTGTACAAGAGTTAGTTGAACATACATTAATTAAATTCAATTTGGGATCGTTTGCTAAGTATGTGAAAATGATCGACGAAAACGAAGAATGTTCGATAAAAAGTTTCAACTCAAGATTGACGTTGGTGCAGAATGATGATGAAATTACATTAAACTATGACTTGATGATTGAAAAAATGAAAACGAAAACAACTGAATTTCAAGAAAGGGATAGCGGTTGGGCGTTGACCGGAATAACCCATTTAGAAATTAATATAAATCAATACCCACCATTGAGAGGAAGTAGTCAGTACATAGGATTACCTAAGAAAATCCAAGAAAAGGACGCTTGTATCAATGTCAAAAGTAACGATGAATATTGTTTCAAATGGGCTATAATTTCGGCTTTGTGTCCAGTCGATATCAATGCAAATAAACCAAACTCATATTGTGTTGAAGACATCACTGCCAATACAATTGTTTTACATAAAAATATTTTATTAGAATTTGGTGATTTAGACTTTCATTTGAAAGTAAAAGGCATTAAAATATTTGAAGAATTGAACTCGGAAATTAGTGTAAATACTTTTGGTTTAGAAGATGATCAAATTGTTGAAGCATTGTATTGTACCTAAAGAGAAAAAGTAAAGCATATCAATTTACTGTTGATAGAAAAAGATGAACGGAGCCACCACGTGTGGATTAAAAATGTCTCAAGATTACTGCGAAGCAGCATTACAAAACATACAAATAAAATTTTCATTTGCAATTTTTGCTTATTACCTAGCAGCGGGATTTTGCCCCAAATTCGGGCAAACACGTGACTTCTCCAAACTCTATTGCAAGTTAGCGATCGACAATAACAACTCGATACCGTATTCGAATAACCCCTCTACTCGTTATTGTTGGAGCGCTATAATCATTCAACGTAGTTGATGAAATGAACGGGCGACGTCACAAACAATAAACAAGCGGTTCACTGTAGCTGATTTTTGCTCCTCTCTTACTGCATTTTCATAAGCGGAGCGAGTGGGTTCAAGTACTTGCACGAACACAACAATATTCGAGAGCCGGTCTATCGTTTACTAATTGAAATTACAGTAAGAATCGAAAGTCACGTACGTCTATGCTGTACGCAAACGATTGTCGCACGGCATCTAATGGCGGGCCCACGATCCCTAAGCTTACTTATTACATTTCGATTCTGAAAAAAACTTATTAATACATAAAGAGGAGTGTAATCGTATAGTTACAATCATGCCAACACATGAGAATTCTGTAGTAGAATTTAAAAATTATGAACGACAAATTGAAGTTCCTTTTGTAACCTATGCAGATTTTGAGTGTCTATTACAAGACATTGATATTTGTACACCGAATCCAACTACAGCGTCAACAACTAATGTACAAGAACACACACCGTGTGCTTTCGCTTATTACATTAAATGTTCGTTAGTTCAGAATTTCGATAAATTACAAGTTTACAATGGTAAAGATTGTGCTGATCAATTTATAAAATCATTAACGTGCGATATACAAAGAATTTATAATGAAATTCTAATGAAACCGAAACCAATGGAGAATTTAAGTGATGAACAACTTGAATCATACCTTGAAACGAATATATGCCATATTTGTAATCAAACAATAGTCAATGATGATAAAGTGATGGATCACTGTCACTTTACTGGTAAATATAGAGGATCAGCACATCGACAATGCAATTTTCAATATCGCATACCTAAATTCTTTCCATTTTTTTTTCATAACTTCTCTGGTTATGATTGTCATTTATTTGTAACATCGTTGGAAAAAATTGAAGGTGATATTGACTTAATACCGCTAAATAAGGAACGCTATGTCTCTTTATCAAAACGAATTTTTGTTAGTGAAACAGACACAGTTGATCTGCGGTTTCTAGATTCGTTCAGATTTATGTCATCTAGTCTAGATAGTCTAGCACAATTTTTCACCTAATGATTTCCAAACTGTTAAAAGCGTTTTCAACGATGAAGAACAATTTAAATTACTGATAAGAAAAGGTGTGCTACCATATGCGTACCTTAATTGTTGGAAACGTTTAGAAGAGACCTCATTACCAGCGCAAGAAAAATTTAACAGTCGATTTTCGATGAAATTATGTTCTGATGAAGATTACAAACATGCACACAATGTATGGCAACAATTCAATTGTCAAAATTTATGGGACTACATGAAATTGTACTTGATAACGGATGTATTGCTATTGACTGATATTTTTCAAAATTTCCGAAAAGTCTATCAAAAAATATACAATTTGGATCCTTGTCATTATTACACAGCACCCGGATTATCATGGGACGCCATGTTAAAATATACTCAAATAAAAATTGAATAATTAACCGATATCAATATGCATACATTAATTAAAAGAGGTATACGTGGTGGCATAACACAATGTTCACATCGACATTCTGTTGCAAACAATAAGTATATGGAAAGCTATGACTCATCTAAACCAAGTACGTATTTAATGTATTTAGATGCTAACAATCTATATGGCTGGGCCATGTCACAACCACAACCCTATGGTGGGTTTCAATGGGTCGAAGACATTGAATCAATTGATATAATGAAAATCCCAACAAATTCCGATATAGGTTACATCTTCGAAGTGGATCTAGAATATCCAAGAGGCCTACACGATCAGCACAATGATCTTCCATTTTGTCCGGAGAATAAGATTAGTTCAAATGCAAAATATTCCAAATTGATTACTGATCTAACAAATAAAAATAAATACATAATACATTATAGAAATTTACAACAGTGTGTCAGGCATGGTTTGAAAATTAATCAAATTCATCAAATATTACAATTTAAACAATCTTGTTGGTTGAAAAAATATATCGATCTGAATACACATCATCGTACATTGGCCAAAAATACGTTTGAGAAAATTTTTTTTAAATTACTAAATAATGCAGTGTACGGTAAAACTATGGAGAATGTAGATAAAAGAAAAGACATCAAATTGGTTACAGAGTAGGAGAGTTGTGGAAAGAGATTGGGTGCACGTGCACTGATTGCCAAACCACATTTCCATAGTGTAGCCCATTTTTCACCTAAAATGGTGGCAATTCAGTTGAATCGTGTCAAGACCTGTTACAATAAACCAATTTATATTGGATTCACTGTATTAGAATTATCGAAATCGCTAATGTATAATTTCCATTATCAATACATGAAACCAAAATACAGTGATAAATTACTGTTAAATTATATGGACACTGACTCGCTTATTTACACAATTGAAACTGATGATTTTTACAGTGATATAAAAGATGATATTGACAACTATTTTGACACTTCGGAATACTCAAAAGATAATGTGTATAATATTCCATTAAAAAATAAGAAAATTGTCGGTCTAATGAAGGACGAAAACAACGGAAAAATTATGAAGGAATTTATTGGACTGAGGTCGAAGATGTACTCTATTGATGTGATTGACGGGAAATTGATTAAAAAAGCCAAGGGCGTGAAGAAGGTTGTTGTTAATAATTTAAATTTGAGTGATTATCGTGACTGTTTATATAAAAAGAAAATCTTTTATGGAACCATGGCAATTTTCAAATCTAACTTACACAACATCTATACTCAAAATTTAACCAAGGTAGCCCTTAGTCACCTCGACGATAAAAGGTATATTCGAAAAGATGGTGTATCAACGTTTGCTTGGGGTCACTATCGGATAGAGGGAGAAGAAGAAGAAGAAATAAATTAAATATATGTGATTATTTTTGTTTTATTAAAAACTAATAAATTTATTCAACGAATAAACACGTCTTTTATTGATAATTAATTATTTTCAAGAATAACACATTCCTCTTGCTCCTGTTCCTGCTCTTGTTGTTGTTGTCGTTGTTGTTGTTGTATTTGTTGTTGTTGTTGATTATATCGCAAATGTTCAATTCTTCACTATGTAATGACGTCAGGAGCTCCAGCGATCTGATTTGAGCCTCTAAAACTTCTATTTGTCTTTTTTGTTCTATTATGTGTTCTTGATCCATTAAATGTAAACTTATAAAGTCTTTTATTGACTGCTCCTGCTCAAAAAATTTATAGGAAAGATAGCTTAAATATCTTTCCAAATACCAAAATTGGTAAAATAATCAAAAAATATTAATCAATCAATCAATCAATTAATCAATATAGCAGAAGGTTGTAAGAGTTATAAAAAATATATAAAATTATATAAACTTACCTGACACATACAGGGTGTTTCTTGTTGGAACTCAGCCATTTTTAGACGGTCAACTATAGCAATTCTGAAGTGCGATGAGAATTTTTTCACTTTTATATAGAGAAACGGGTAGGATAACCACAGATAATTTTTACGTAAAAACACATGAGGTATTTGGATGGGAAAAGGAATAGATAGGATAACCACAGATAAAAATTATCGGAGTTAAGAATAAAACAAAAGATTTTAATAAAAAAACAAATTTATATTACAAATTCGTTACAAATATCCCAATTCATTAAAAATAGATGATAAATCATTTAAATTATTATATAATTGACAAGCAGTACAATACATTTTAAATGGATGATTATGTTGGTTTTTTTCACAATTAATTTCATGTTGTTTACAAATAATCAAGTTCCTTAAATCTTCATTGTTTTGATAGAAAGCAGGTAACTTTAACCAAATATTGGTGAGGTGATATGTATCCATTTTCAATAGATTAACTTTAACTAAGTTTCTAATGCAGGACACCGCATTTTCTGTATCAACAGCATTCTGTAGAATTACTGCACTTTGCGACATTGTAGTTTAATCACTATCACAATTGTTATACAAATTTTTAATTTTTTTTATTTTAAATATTAGATTTCTCAAGGAATTTAGTCTATCTTGAGTATAATAACAATTACAAGTGTCTGGTCCATTAGTTGCGTTATTTTTAGACCAAGGACAATCTACAAAATGAATACCATGTTCATTTATATACTCTTGCATCTGTTCGTACGGCACAAGCCTTTTTAATAAGTTTCTTATTAAAAATTTATCATCGCTATGTACTTTATTATCTAAAAGTAACAATTTAGCTTCGTTAATGTAGTCTTTCAATCCATACATGTCACACTGCACTCACAATATTAATGTGAAATAAATCCACTGTCTCCTAAACAAATACTGAGTACTTTACAAAAATTTAGGCCTTATATACTACCCCCACAAATTTTTTATTCATCTATCCCCTCTCCTGGATCATCTTCATTTCCATTAAATGTAGAAAGAGATGAGAGTAGATTCCGAATTTGTTGAAGAATACTTATATTTGGACATGAGATTTTGAATAAGTTTAAGTTGAAAGGACCGGATCTTTCAACGCCCAGGCGCAGTATGATTCCAGAGGATGTCTTTACATCATTTATATACAATTTCTCCCACCATAATTAATTGAAAATATTGATTATTCGTTTATATATTTTCTTATGTAAACAATATATTATTGCAGTAAATATAAATAGAATTACAATTACAATTATATAAAAATAAATGAATACATGAATCATTCTTATGTAGTGTCTTTCAAATCAATCCAACTATTATGAGCACTATCAAATCCTAACCACTTTACAAATAGTTTACGTCCTTTACGACGTAACACCTTTTCAATCAAATAAATACTGGGATAGTAGGTCTTTTGTAATTCCTCTTCATAGAAACACCCACTGATCGGTTGTCCATGTAAATCTTCCAATAAATAAGTTACTGGATTGGTATTATTAACTTTGATAACTTTAAACAATTCCGTTGTCCAATTTGGTGTATAACCTTTATCAAACATGTTTCATCTTACTGATACGAACAAGGTCATTCTTTTTGAATTTTCCAGCTGTGAATTTTTCAAATTACTATAAGATGTGTGCAGAGTCTCTTGCTCGTTTTCTTTATTTACTTCGTTAGGTTTCATCTTTATTGTTCTATGTATTGTATTATTGTAGTCTTTAGTGACGTCATCAAGTAATTTTATCCAGTTATATGATGCATTTATTGTAAACAATTTATATAATTTATTCTTTAAAGTTCGAATTACACGTTCAGCAATTGAAGCTTTCTTCACACTATATGTATGATAATGATTAATTCCAAACTTTTTCATTAAAGCATCAAATTGACTATTGAAGAACTCTTTTCCTTGATCAGACTGAAGATTTTTAGGATAACGATTTTGTAGTAGTATTTTTTCCATTGCGGATGTTACATCATTAGCAGATTTAGATTTCAATGGTTGGGTCCAAAGGAATTTTGAGAAGCAATCAATCACCACCAAAATATACTTGTATCCCTTATTGTCTCTTGAATGTTTACTAAGATCCGCCAAGTCCATTTGCCAAAGTTCATCTAGACCTTTAATAATTGTACGACGTCGACGGAAATTCTTACCAGCCGGTCTATATATTTCATTAACAACTTGTTTTTTTGATGACATTATTTTTTATAAGCTTCTCGACATCTACCTAAACTATCACTGACTTCACCAGGTGGACATTGATGGCTTTCTCTGCTAAATATTGAATTTATTATTGATAACGGAGAATTCGACGTTGTTGCTACTGGCGTAGGTGTGATATGTTTTGTATGAGAACTTGTATGAGACTGTTCGAGTTTATCGATTCTTTTCGTTAATAAATCAATTTATGATGTATTACTTGACAATAGTCGTTCAAAATGTTGATATTTTTGGAGTTTCTCTTTAATAACACCTTTCAATGCGTTTTCAACGTTATTCATAGATGTATCCAATTTTTGAAGTTGTTGTGAATTGTTTTCAATTTGATCTTTAACAACATTTATATTTGTTAGATATAATTTATTCAAATTTTCAAATTTTTCATCAACATTCCTAATCTTTTCATGAATTATTGATATTTCAGTTTGATACGATTGTGTATTTTTCAAGCTTCTATTAACTTCAGATTTCCTTTGATCATTTAATACGATAATATCTTCCAGGTTTTTTAAGTTTTGTTTTTGGATTGATTCAATTTCTTTATCAATTGTTAACTGAAATAGCTTATTTTCTTCTTCAAATTGTTTTAATTGTCCTGTAATTGTGTTTATCTGTATGTTAATATCAATAAAATTTTGATTATACGTTTTATTTAACCTTTCAATGCTTTCCACTTGATTTGTTATCTTTTTCATTACGTCATCCAAGTCATTTAATTTCTTATCAAATGTGGTAAATTTACTATTAAACAATTTATCTCCTTTTGTAAGATTATCATTAATGTCAACTAGTGCAGCCATAAATTTATTTATCTGATCTTTAATAGCTGGTATATCTAATTGATAGAGTTCTTCAATTTTCCGGTTGTTTTCATTGAAGTTATGTAGAATTTTTCCATTTAACATTTGAATATGTTTATCTGTCTGAACTTTGTTCTTTTCTATTATTTGATCTAATTTTTCAATGTTGTCTTTTGAAGTTTCAATAATACCATCAATTTGACCTTCCATAGTCTTTTTCATTTTATAAACATAACCTTTAGTAGTTGAATCATTCAAATCTGCTCCATCAAGTAAGTTACATATTCGATGATTTTTCAAATCAAGATGGCCGTCACTAGTATAGTTATACAGACTACGCCAAATATGAGTTCCAGCATCTTTATTATCATTGTCACTGAATTGTCTCTTCCAAGCACGTCCGAATTTGTCGATGCTCATAGTGATACTGAACAGGATTATAAATAAAACAATATATTTATACAATTATTTATTGATTTTCATTATCATCATGAAAATTTTCATACAAAACTATAACGTTTGTTAAGGCGCACATACAATTTGGTAATGTGTGAAATATACAGGTGGACTTTGATTTATGTAGGCGTGGTTGTTCGGGTAATTCATGAACTGTCGATGAATTATAAATAAAATTTTCAATAATTTTTTTCTTTTCCAAACCCTTCACATAAATATCATTATATCCTGAGGTCACCTTATTAATTATTTTAGCGAATTCCTTTGAATCCACAAAACCATCTTCCCATTTCAATCCATGATGGTTGTTTGTTAACCAGTATACTTGTTTCTTATATTCCAATGGTAATGCATAGAAACGATATGGAGGATTGAAAATAAAATGACTAATCTTGTATCCATCATAGGTTGCTAGTTCTTTTGGCAGGAATTTGTTGTTGCTTGGTATTCGAAAACCTTGTATATCTACATACAATGATGACGATGATGATGTAGATGATGATGATGATGACGTCATTGTACTAATAAATGATTCCAGCTTCTCGTAGTTCCTCCTCAATAGCAATAATTTCGTTTTGATGTAAATTATTTCCAGCACCAGTTGATGCACACAACAAAGCCAAACGAGCAACTAACTCATTTGGATCATCCCAGTAAATATATTCAATTGGTTTTCGATTGTATCGTAAATATTGAACACCCCTTCCACTTACAGAAGAAGAAGGGGAAGAGGTACTTTGCGGTTTAAGAATTTGTTTGGTAACGGTTCTATATTTTCTTGATGTATCTCCTTGTATTTTATTGTTCGGATCATTGTTCTGGCGATAAGCACTTGTAAGATTAATAATTTTCCGATAGGCTTCAAGATCCTTAGTTGTATAGACACATTGGGTAACGTCTTTTAAGAACAAGAGATCATACAGTCCTTTTGTACCTTTAAATACTTTATCGGATACTCTAATATCACCATTAGGGTTAATATGTAAAGTTGTATTGCCTATCGTTATCTTTTCCGTTGTCTCATCATAATTGATTTTAGAAGTAATTGTTCGATGTTTTTCAATCAATTTTTCAATATATGGTTGTGCAATCGAAGTGTATTGACTGATGTAATCAGCATAAGCCTTATCAGATACTTTAGATTGGTCCATAAATACTTCTTCCTCCCCCTCCCCCTCCTCATCATCGTCTAATGGTTCGTATTTATCCTTGAATTTATTTGCAATTGATTCTCTTTTTGGTACATATGGAAATTGTGGTA
This sequence comes from Mylabris phalerata, assembly GCA_020740385.1. NCBI lineage: Eukaryota > Metazoa > Arthropoda > Insecta > Coleoptera > Meloidae > Mylabris > Mylabris phalerata. The sequence goes on from JAJEOX010000134.1 coordinate 86,927, forward strand.
TATTTTCTTCTTCTTCTGTTTTAATTAATACTTGTGGTAGTAATTGTTCTTCCTTTTCCTTTTTCTTTTTCTTTTTTTCCATCACCAGTTCATCAAGTGGTTTTTTAATCAGATCCAGAAATTTACCGATTGACTCCACCTGATCCGATTGTTCGGCTTTCAATTGTTTAAATTTTTTTCTAACATTATCAGCTGCTTCTATCAATTTCTTCTTAACTTGTTTCAGTTGTTGACTTAACATTGTCACGCTCAAACAAAGAATGCTCATCTTATATGTAGATGCACCTTTTTATATCTTGATGAAGCCATCAAATCCTTTTCTATAGCGACCATAACGTAAATTTTCATCTTTCAATATAACCAAGAATCCATATTGATCTTTCCAACATTCATTGCATATACATTTAAATTGATCGAAATTCATATCACTTCCTACATTCTCATTATAAATCATCTTTAGATTATGTTCATCCTGTTTAAAAACCACAACCACATTTGCATTGTCACGTATTAATTGTTTTGGTATACGTGTATATGTTTGACACAAATAAAAACAATCTATACACTTGTGTCGACCCATACTGAAATATTCTCGGATTTTCTCCTGTTCACCTGACACAGCTACATCGTCAAAGATAAATATTGAATTATTCTTTGCATCACATGTAGGAATTATCTCATCATTATTTGTGAATGGAAAGTATCCTAGTCCTTTAACTTTGGTAAGAACGCTTTTCAGAAATTCATATTTCGGTTGAAATAATGATTTTGAAAAGATATAGACATTTTCGAAACGCAATCCATTCGGTTCAATCAGAAGACTGATTATCACATTAGTTTTACCACATCCGCTAGGTCCACAAATTATCGTTCTCATCGTATCGGGTAGTAGTGGACTGTGTCGATGACATTTTTTCGTTCTCGTTGACACATCATGATTATTTACATTGAGAGATAGTTTATGTTTGACAACGTTCATCGTAATGACGCAACATCTGGTGGTGGGTATTTATATAGGAATACAGGTGACATATTATCAGTTTGATGTTGACGTTCAAAGGTGACGGACTTGTTAATTCGCTAATTAACAAATTACCAATTGAACTACACATTCCCGGTTATCAGTATTGTGGTCCCGGTACGAAACTAGCAGAACGATTGAAACGAGGTGATCCGGGAATTAACGAACTAGATCGAGCCTGTAAACAACACGATATAGCGTATTCACAAAATAAAAGTCTAGAAGACCGATATAGAGCGGATAACGTGTTAGAAAACAGGGCGTGGGAAAGAGTTATGTCACGTGACGCTACATTAGGAGAAAAAATAGCTTCCTATTTGGTAACAAATACCATGAAGGCTAAACAGAAATTAGGACTGGGTCATAACAGACGAAGTCGAAGACGACGACAAAAAACTAAGACATATGCATTTAGACAAAGTGTAATCGATCCATTGAAGCGAATCGTTAATGAATCTGATGCAATCGGAACAATCATTAAAGCTGCTCGTGTAGCAGTTAAAAAAGCAGGAGGGCGTAAACGTATCCGTCTACCTCGAGTTATTCCAATACCACAGAAATCCGGTGGTTGGTTACCTTTACTCTTTGGCGGTTTATCTGCATTGGGAGCATTAACTGGTGGTGCAGCAGGTGTTGCAAAAGCAGTAGGTGATGCTAAAGCAGCCAGAAGAAGGTTGGAAGAGGCTGAACGACATAATCGCTCAATGGAAGCCATTGCCTTGGGTAAAAAAGGTAGTGGATTGTATTTGAAGAAACATAAAAGAGGGTTGGGGTTGTACTTGACAAAAAACTACCAATAAAGCTACCTTCTCAACCCCTAACAGATCATCAGTTACGATTGTATGCTAGACAACTCAAAATTCCTAATTTTCGAGGTGTTTTCATGAGAGATGACTTACCCTCTAAGATTAGAAAATATGAATCAGGAATTGTCAATTTAGATTCTCGAGAAGGTAGTGGAACACATTGGGTAGCATATTTGAAGCAAAATAATAAGGTGTTATATTTTGATAGTTACGGAAATCTCAAACCCCCAAAAGAATTAATCAATTATTTGAAATGTAGAAATGTTTTATTTAATTATACCAATGTACAAAAATTCAATACATTCAACTGTGGACATTTATGTTTAGAATTCTTATATAATAAAGGTGTTTGAAAATTTTATCAGTCATGTCTTTAACCTTCACACTGAAAGGACGTAACAGTGTCTTATCTGCAGACTTTTATCCTCCAATCAATTTGAATCCAAACTGTAGTTATTCATTGGCTCTAATTGGTTTTCATACATACAATACAATACCTAATATTGAAAAAGGACAGAATAAGTTCTACTACAAAGACAATGGTGTAGACAAGGAGATAACAATACCTACTGGTGCATATGAGATAACACACATTGAAGACTACCTACAACAACTACTCAGTCCACCTAATGTCATCGATAAATCTGAAATTATTTCATTGAAACCAAACAATAATACGTTAAAGTGTGAATTGAAGAGTAAATATGAAATTGATTTCACCAAAGACGATGGTATTGGAACGTTATTAGGATTTTCAAAACAAATTCTAACCTCAAATCAAGTTCATTCATCTGATCAACCGGTAGAGATAATCAAAGTTCTATCAATTCGTATTGAATGTAATATAACAACAGGATCATTCTATAACAGTCAGCCATCGCACACAATTTATGAATTTGCACCTGCTGTAGATCCAGGTTATGCTATAAATATTGAACCAAAAAACCATATATATTTACCGATTTTGAATAAACAGTTCATTGACAATTTGACCATCAGGGTGTTAGATCAAAACGGTAATTTGGTAAATTTCCAAGGAGAAGAGCTTGTTATCAGATTACAATTAAAAAATAATGGGGTTAGTTTTTCATAGTGGAGGGGGTGAGGGTGGTTGTAATAAAATACCTCACACTCAGACATATCCCATCAGTCAGTTGTCGTCGTCATCACCGTTGACGTCATCGTCATTAACGCAAACAAGTATTCAGATTTTAAAATCTCTTGGTTACAATGTCCGAAAAACTACAGATATACAAAAAATTAAACTTCGACGATAGTATCGAGAAAGAAGAGTACCATACATATCATCCAACAATTTCATCATTTCAAAATAAAGATGAAATTGAAATCAACGTTAATCAACAGGATATCTTTATTTCATTTTGTGAATCATTCCTATATTTAACTTGTCAATTTGAGGAAGTAGGAAATGCAACCGCAACAGGTGACTGTGAATTAAGCAACAATTTTGGTTCATATCTATTCGATTCAATCACATACGAATTGAATGGTAAAGAAATTGAAAAAGTACGAGATGTAGGAACAACAACTACCATTAGAGGTCTATTGTGCTACAATCATGATGAGGAGAGGGCTTTAGAGACAGCTGGTTGGAGTCCTGATAGTGGTACAATTGTTACTTTAGCATCTGATAAGAAAATTTTGTTAATCTTCGAATCCCATTATCATTTCTATTTGCTTGCTTCTACGATTACAAGACAATCATAAATGGCAAACACAAGATACGTTTGGTACGCAGTCGATCTGATAATAATTGTTACCGTAGCAGTGGAACAAAAACAGCAACAGTTAAAATTCAAGATTTATGTTTAAAATTGAAACATGTATATCCGAGTGATCAATCAAAGATATACCTGCTAGATCAAATGAATAAAAATATCCCTATACAGGTTGGATTTAGAAATTGGGAATTTCTAGAACTACCCTCGTTAAGACAATCCAAAAAGGATATATGGAGCGTTAAAACAACAACTAACCTTGAACGACCAAGATATGTAATTGTAGCCTTCCAAACGGATCGCAAAGACAATCCGAAGAAGGAAATCAGTAAATTCGATCATGTCAAATTGACAAATCTTCGTGTTTGGTTAAACTCCCAGTGTTATCCATATGAAAATCAAAATTTTGATTTTGAAAAAAATGAATATACTGAAGCTTATCAGGCTTTCATCGATTTTCATCGTAATTTTAATAACAATCATTCATCGACTCCAACAACAACCTATACAAATTTCTCACTTCGATCGATTTTCGTCATTGATTGCTCGAAACAAAACGAAGCCATTCAGTCATCAACAGTCGATGTTAAATTAGAATTTGAAAGTAGTGAGAATTTTCCTACTAAGACCAGAGCATATTGTATAATTGTACATGATAAATTATTCGAATATTATCAATTAACCGGAATTGTAAAGAATATAATTTAAAGAACTTTGTAAATGATAAGATAAAGGATGATACGTGCGGAAACCAAAAACCACTGTTACGGCGGAAAACCATTTTCCGATGGAAGACATCTTACATCAAACAGATATCAAAAACCTAATTAATTTGTTTTTAATTTTTTTCGTTTTTATTTGAGTGATAAGATAAAAGATGCGTACGAAAACCACTTTTATCGCTGTCAAGGTGAAATTCCACCTCCACTTCTCTTGAGAGGCTATCTTTTCAAGTATAAATAAGCAGAAAAATGTAGTTGTACTTACAGTCGCTGTTCTGAATTTATATTTGAACATTGTACAATTTTGATAAAGATTTTTATAATTAAATATGGATATTTATGAATATAAAGTGTGCAGTTTGTGTCAACATAAAAAACTGGTGTACAAATGGGATCATGATGAAAGAAGGGGTGCCTTCTACGATCAACGGGATTCAGATTGTTATGGATTGCGAATCTTAGCCAATGGAATCTGCCGAAACTGTCATCAATTCTCTAAATTTTATTATATTAGAGAACGATGGATGTGTGGTAAATTAATAAGTGCCTCGTCAACAGAATCTGCGTTATCATCATCAAATTAAGTTTTAATAATTTCAACAACGTCTAATTATGTAAATTTTTAATTATTAAACGATTATAATGAATAACTTTATAAAATATTTGATATAAATAAAAAATTCAATCAAAAGAGTGATATTTACTTTTAATCTCAAATGGAATTTCAAATCTCCCTCTAATTTTCGTAACGCATGCGCAATTTAACCACAAATTGAGGTTAACTTGCTAACAACAAACAAGGCTAATCTTGTTTGTTGTTAACAACTTTCCCGCCATATGTTGTTTACAACCTTGTTTGTTGTCTACAGCTTTCCCGCCATCTGTCAAATTACAGTTGGCAACATTGTGGAGAATTTTGATTACTAGCATTTTCCCGCTATGTTTAGGGGGCGCCACTTAGGGCTACATTTAGGACACTATGCAACCACATATACACACCTCTTGTAGTTAGGCAACTACCTATACACATCTGACATATAGGCAGCCCCCTGTACACACTCCTGGTAGTCAGGCAACCATCTATACATGCCCCTGACGGTTAGGCGACCAGATATACAGGTCATTGGCCCTGCTCCGGCACTTCCGCTCGGAAAGGTACATATTTATACAACTACCGTCTCATAAGACGTACGCAAAACTACGTAAATAGAAAATTAAAATAAAGAATAAACTTATCGTTTAAGATGGCACGGTACGCTGATGTAATCCACGCCACTGGATGAGTGAAACGCACGGTAACAGGAACGACGAATGAAACGCCAGTTACGTTGAATGCAGCCAATTACGCCACTGGATGAGCGATAGTACCCGTACTGGATGAATAACGCCAAAACGATGCTTGTGCAAGCAAAAACTCCGGATTTATTCCCGGTCTCTAAATATACCCCTAAACAATTTAATTAGAACCCCAAAGAATGAATTTGAAAAGAAAATATTACCTTTCTCCGGGGTATTTAACGATATCGAAAATATTCCAAAAAGGAATCCGTACGGTAAATTCCCAATTCCAATTCCAAGGAAGGAAAAGGCAAACTCCATTAAGCGGGGTTGCATCCCTACCTCTGAAGGTCTACTGCTGAAAGAAGTAGAAACAATAAAGAAAAGACAGGATAAAGGTACGGGACACTGCAGCAGAGACAGCGTGAAGGTTGTTATAGCACACCCTCAAGAAGCTTAAATGACTCTCAGACAATTCAAGGATTAGATTGGTTGCAAGGACAACGAAAAGACGTCACCCTGCAACCAAGTGAACAGGCCTAAATCTTATAGATCCAGGACCTAATCCGGAATATTATCCGGAAAATGAAGAACAACAAGTCGATCATACCACGATGCCCAAATATCCATCCATAGCGGTAAGAGAAAAGAAACGGTAAGGTACGGTAAGGTAAATAGATGAATACTCGAAACATCCCGACACAATGACAATATCGCTCCTCTAGCAACGTCCGGTGGTGACGTAAATGGTACCCAAGCAATTAGTAGGACCCTATGGCCTCCTACTCCAGCCAATTTCTCCCTAAAGGAAGAAAAATCTGAGTTCCGAACAAAAACGGAAACAATAGTTATGGAAAGGGAACATTTTAATGTTACACTTTCAAAAGCAGTTAAATCCATGGCAGCAATCTTCATTATCCTTATAACATCTGACAAAATACTCGATTTAAAGCGTTGCGTGTTAGCCCATTTTACTTATGTTGAGACGTGAGGCAAAGGATATTTCAGGGTGTTCCGCAGATACAAATAACACCGCTTACTAAGGTACCTGATTGTGAATGCTCGTGATATATCTTCAGAACTCCATTTAATTTTCTTCTTTTTTTTATTAATTATCAACTCTTTTTGTAATGTGGTAAATATTTGTCCTAAAAGAAAAATATAAAGATTTTATAAAAAATTGTTTTTTAGATTTACCAAGCGTCTCTTCTAAGTTGCGCCGCTTGGGATTTTCGGTTTCAAATTTAATTGTTAAATCTTTTACAAGCTTCTGTGTCTTTTCTTTGTGTTTTTGGCAATCAGATGTGTTTTTTAAAGCAGTGTATTTATTTTTTAACATTGTATAATGTCAGGTTAAATCTTCCAGCTTCTGTTCAACAGAGGTCACTTTTGACTCTGGAATTTCAGTCGTGTTTGGATTTATGAATTCCACAGGATTTTCAGCTGAACTGGTGTGATTGGATGCGCTTGCTAAAATGTCTTGGACAAGAGACTTTTAATTTTTTTTTTTTTTGAACGCTGTTCTCTTGCACTAGAACCTTGTGACGAACTTGTGGCTTCACCAATGTCTACTCTAGGTTTAAATAAAAAAGTTGGAATGGTTGAAGGTGTAAAAAAACTTGTAACGAGTTCGAATTCAACAAAATATAAAAAGTTACGTGATGGTTTCAATTTTCTTTTAGTTTTTAAATTCATTAACTGTGGCATCAAATTAATTTCAAAATCATCTTCTTTAAAGTGTGCACTACAAATGACACATGTGTGTGGGTTCCATTCATCTTTTCGGAAGCATGCGTTTACACAAGTTTTAAAAATTTGTCTGTCTTTAGGAAAACTATGAAAGGAAATATTTAAATTACTCTTTTTTGTTTTAGCAAGGCTGTTGTTGCACGAAGCAACAGCACATTGTGTCCCTGGCATGATCTAACCTTAATTAAGTATAAAAATTATTAATTACTTATATTTTATAATAAATTATAATTTCTTACTTCTCAATAAGACAACAGTAGTTAAATATACATGAAGTTAAACAGCACTTAAATGTCAACATCACAGAAAATAACCGAAAAAAATTCAGTAGTTTATCGTTACATCGACTTTTCTTCTTAACAACCTTAATTCTCTCGCTTGAATGAAAACATTTGTTCTAATGTGACGTCACGACCTGCGCTCTACCCCACCTCTAAATTGCATATTGTTAAATAATTAAAATGTATTAATAATTATATAAGAAAGTACCCTATCAGCAATCCTAGTTATATTGTTAAACAGGAAATGCTTAGTTTTCAAAAAGTAATTTTACAATATTTTCTATTAAAAAATAGTTAGTCTGACTTTAGAATTTAATCAGTCAAGATCTAAGAAAATTAAATTGTAGAATCTTGTAGAAGTTATTGAATAAAGTTTGTTTTTAAAAATTGATTGAAGACAATAAATTATATAATTGGCGCAGTCGGTAGGATACTGAAAGATTTTTCATCGAGAAAATTCGTCAGTTTTAACAGTTTGTCCAGTATTCGAAAAAGAGAAACAGAAGATTCAAGTTCCATTGGACCGAGTTGAAATCCTAGAAATCGGATAATCACACCTATCGCAGGCGGATCAAATTGGAAATTGATGAAACCCTCAAAAATTATCTTACTGGGGTAAGTGATTTTTGGTAATAATTTATGTCTGTCGTCGATCAATTAACCGAATCCATTCAATCACTTTCAATCTCAACCGCTGAGATAAATACAAGTATTCACAATAATATTCAATCAGACTCAAGAATGACCACATTAACTTTTAAACCAGAATATTTATCATGTATTCCACAATACGATGGAAACCCCAATGAATTAAACGAATTCATTAACAGCGCTGAGAGCATTATTAACGCATTCATAGATAACAATAATCCGGCGAATTTTTTGAATACGTTTATACTCAAATCAATAACAAATAAATTAATTGGAAATGCAAAAATTGCTATTAACATCCAAAGCGTAACCACTTGGAAAGAATTAAGAGAAACTTTAACTAGAAATTTTAGCGATCAAAGAGACGAAATTTGTCTAATTCGTGATTTGGTCCTATTAAAACAAACTAAAGAAAGTGCTCTGCAATTTTATGATAAGGTTATTGGCTTATTGAACCTATTATGTTCCTATGTAAATACACACGAACAAACGGAAGTCGGTAGTAATATTAAAAGAGATTTATACAATAAACTAGCTTTGAAAACATTTTTAGCTGGACTAAAAAAACCAATGGGTAGTTCAATTAGGGCAATGCGTCCAGAAAACCTTCAAACCGCGTTAAATTATATCAATGAAGAAAATAACGTTCGTTATTATCAAAAACCAGTTCATGTGACACAAAATAATCCACAATTTCCATCACAACCAATACATCTTCAGCAAAAACCAGTCACCACCAAATTCCCAGCAAATATACAAGCCTTCAAGAAACCTAATATCAAGCCCCAACAAAATCATCGACAAGATAATTCTTTTACCCAAAATAGAAACGTTTTCAAACCAAACCCAAATTACAAACCACCCCCGACAACACCCATGAGTGTAACTACCAGACAAACATTCACGAACCCAGCAAATTTTTCACAAAGAAACTTTACATCGGAAGAATTATTTAATCAAGAGACAATTGATCTCGACGAAAACACTTCCGATGAGGAGGAAATTTGTGAACAGCCAAATGATGATGAATACGAAAATTTTCAAATAATCGCCTCGGAAAAGTCAACAACCCAATAATTCCACTTAACCATAACGAACATTACACCAGTAAATTACCATACATAATTTTTCCAAATTTCGATAATTTAAAATTATTAATTGATACAGGAGCCACAAAATCATTTATCGACCCTGATATCGCAGAAAAATTATTCCCGGAAACCATTCGATACGATCCGTTTATTGTTTCTAATACATTTTCAACATCAGCACATCGCTATACCGGATGGATGAAAATGCCGGACGTATTCAAACGACCGGACGAATATATGAAATTTCATTTATTCAAATTTCACAATATTTTCAAAGGATTAATCGGATTAGATAACCTGGAATTTTTAAATGCCACATTAGATTTTAAAAATAAAGAATTAATAACGCCTAACGCAAAAATCAAAATTCATTTTCAAAACATACCGCAGAAACAAACCCACACGTACTCTATAAAACCTCGATCAGAACAAATCGTAAAAATTAAAACCAATATCGAGAAAGGCGATGTAATCGTACCATATACGGTTTCACACGGATGTGAAATTCCTGAATGTTTGACAACGTGTGAAAATTATGAAGCTTATGTTGCCATAATTAATAAAAATGAGCATACCGCACATTTAAACTTTTCTGAAAATTTGGCTGTCGAGCCATTACAAGACGAATTATTATCCCCGCAAGAATTCCAAGATCAAAAAATTAGCTCTAATTTTAACAATTTTGAATGTGATAATCAAAACCCTATTCATATACGCACAGATCACATGAATAACGAAGAAAAAACCATGATTTTAAAGTTAATAAAAGAATTTTCCGATATTTTTCATAGAGAAAATCAACCTTTAACTTTCAGTAATACAGTTAAACATAAAATTAAAACATCCGACGAAATACCGATTTATTCAAAAACTTATAGATACCCTTTTATTCATAAACAAGAAATTCAGTCACAAATTCAGAAAATGTTAAAACAAAAAATTATTAGATCAAATAGTTCTCCGTGGAATTCTCCAATTTGGATTGTTCCTAAGAAAATTGATGCGAGTGGGAAACAAAAATGGAGAGTCGTAGTCGATTATCGGAAATTAAATCAAAAAACCATCGACGATAAGTACCCCTTGCCGAATATTAGTGACATTTTAGACAAACTAGGTAGATGCCAATATTTCACTACCCTCGATTTATTCATAAATTATTATTATTATTCATTTTTCATAAATTTCCCGAAAAACTAACAATGCGATCAGAAAATATTATAATTGGAAAGCGCTTTTAATTTTATACATGCTGCGTGAAATTCATTGAAAAATAAGCAATATTAACAGAGTTATGAACGAAAATATAAAAAAAACATGCTTCCGGTTTTACTTTTGTAACTCCGGAGCACGTTCGAATTTCCAAAAACCTGATAATTCACGACAACAACGAAGAAATGCCCTTTCAAATGCCGTTTAAAGCATCAAAATCCATTGAAAAATGCACGAAATTTTAACTTTGAAAATTACTTTTAAAACTAGCTTCTCTGACGGTTGTCCTTGAACTCTTGAGATTCGTTTCGGGACTGACTTTATTTGAATTAAAATGTTCGTTACTATTACAGTGGGGGTGAGAATGATAGGGGTGGTTTATTTGCAGTCCCGTAGTGTTCAAGACGCTACATGCCGCCCCCATTGAATGCTCTGGGCTTCAACCCAAGTTCACTTGATAACTTACAAAATTCGATACTATGAATATACAGTATAATTCTTCTTATCCAGTCACCTCGGGACTACACAAGTGACTGGTTGAGGTTTTGGCCGGTTGATCCGATGTTTACCTACATGTGTTTTTTTTTTTCGTGTAAAAAGCATTTCCGATGTGTTATATTTCCAAAAAAAAGAAACGTTCATTTCAAACACGTATTTATTGAAAACAATTCTGTTGATGAAATTTGAACAAGTTTATTGTAGGGGAACCTGTTGTAACTAGGACAGTTTTTTTTATATCTATTTTTTATTGCGATTTGATGTATTGTACACATACATACATTTTTACATATTTTAGAAGGTCAATTATTAGAGTATTCTCTACTAAAATATCAGAAATGTGTATTTCATACTTACATGCGTTTAAAACGTTTAAAAAAAGGGTAAGCAAGGCCAAGATACAACACACCCTATGTACCTTGGCCTGTACAACGGTGTACTTAGGACGCATCGAGAATTTGGGGGTAAATCATGTATATTTAAGGGTCTCGCTCGAGATGCAGTTCGCATTTTTCACCTTTCCTTGCAAATTTGTAATCTTCGTTCGATAGACGTTGAGAAACAATCAAGTTGCCCCTCACCTTCATCTAACCAATCATAAGTCACGAAACCACAACACATCATCTACCGAGTTACTTAGAATGTGCTATTTCGAAAAACTTGATAATTTTAGACGCAATTTTCCGAAAAACGGAAAAGAAAATCTGGAATCTAGAATGTCAGGGCGCTAGCCTCAACTTTCTGGTTTCTATCTATGTAAGATTCGTTTTATTTTATTGATTATTAAAAGAGTGATTTTGGAACAAATTACACCCTTTTTTTTTCCCGAAAAACGCTGTTTTTTGGATTTTTCGGAAAAACCAGTCGGATTTTCTAAATTTTTCCTTGTCAGAGCGTTAGAGGCTTAAATTTCGAATCGAATGAGATATTTCCCATTGCGATATCTATAGTTGTTTTCGAATGATTTTGGAATTGCTTTTCTTATGGAATTTCAATGTAATTGAAGGTAGGCCAGCTTCCTTCGAGCGAGACCCGTAAGGAAACTATTATCTTCTGCCTAGTAACATATTTAACAAAAAATAACTCACAAATTCTTAAGGGCCCTCAGCACCAAGATAGACAATTATAGACAATCGGAAAACAGGGTTCCTGTTTTGTTTTCCAACGGATTACAATGTTCTAAACGGGATTTAAAAGGGCATTTCAAGAGGGAGGGAAGTACATATTTGATTTTTTGAAATTCGGATTTAATTTGGAGTTACAGAAGGAAATATAGAAACATGTTTTATAGCATTTTTTACAGTTTTTTTTTTATATTTTCTCTCATAACTTGGCAAATTTTGCTTATTTTCTAATGAATTTCACACAACATGTGGCCAATTAAAAGCGCTTTCCAAATCTGTTAGAAATTTTCCGATCGCATTGTTAGTTTTCCGGAAAATTGATGAAAGGTTTCGACATACTAATTTTGTTTTTTTACGGACAGTTTGAAACTTAAACGACTGAACCAGGGCTTGTTTGAAAGCTAATGAATAGCAGATTATTTTGAAAATAGTTTGAGATTGAAATTCGGAAAATTACTGGAAATTTATGGTGGCGAAATTTTATCTCTTATTTTTATCTGTTAAAATCAATTATTTTTGTATAAAGTGTATTGCAATTTGTAGATTATTTCATTATCTTTCCAACGGCACGATTGTTGCTGCAAAAAAGTGAAAATCTTTTGGAAAATTAGTGATAAACAAAACTATGTTTATCGTGTGGAAAGCGGCTGACTTAGTTCCTCTTATACTCGCTAGAGATTCTAAAAACACCTATGCGTCCTGTATGTCGGTATATTCTAGTTTCGGCTAATGGCAGATAGATGGCGATCAAATTTGTTTATCAACTAATCTAGGTTTATCATCTTGTCTCTTGAGAAAATTGCCAAATCTTTTTTTGTGGTTAATGCCACACTTTCGTCGTATTATTTGTAGACAGATAAATGAAAAAAACAATTATTTAATTGTATATTGTAATTATCAAATTTGATCGCCATCTCACAAATTCTTAACAAAATTAACTTACCATTCATAATATTTTTACGATCACACTACTGGCTTTTATAAGAACACTAGCAATATACCTATGGGTATATTATTATGTCCTAAACATTTAGTAGAAATCCCAGAACTTCTGTATTTGTGGAACATAATAAATTTCTCTATTTTGGTTAACTTTTTGAGGTGTTTTAATTTTTTCTATAATGTTACTTATCGTGTACAGATTTAAATCCTTTTTCGGGTCATTTCCAGTTTTTAAGTGACTTCTGCATCGATTTTAATAATACACCTTTAGGTATTGTTTCTACCTTTCCGACAAAATAGGAACCTTCGAATACAAATATAACATAGTCTCCAATATTGTAATTGTGCTTATTAACATGCTCAGCCCGTAGGTTCTCAATCTCATTGTTATTTTCGGAGATATTTTCAGATGTGTCACTTAGTGAATAGTTGACAGAATCCTCACTGGTGTCTGTTTCTGGTAGAATTCTTTTTATTCTATTTGCATTGTTGAATTTGTTTTTTTCATTAATCAATTTTTTGCCAAAAGATTTATGGACTTTGCTTGATTAAATTTAGTTGAAACATGTTTTTTAGCCTTTATATTTTCAATTTCTTGCTTTTAGGAAGTATCAGTCAAAATTTCCTTTCGTATTCCTTTACGAGCTTCGACTTTTGGGCGTGGATAAATCATAATCGACGATATAGAAGTTGGCGATTTGCGGTGTATAACTTCGAAGTCTGAAGTGGTCGGCTGACTAAAAGGCACCTGGTCAATTCTGATAGGTGATTTTTCGAATGGTTGACGATCAGAATAGGATGCGGGTATAAAATCAGCATATGGGTAGATGTTTTCATTTAAAGGATGGAAACCTGTTGAACTAAAACCTTTACATTTTAAATATTGCTTGGTGTAAAGATAAGAGGAAAAGCTTTTCCTACCAAACCGACGCGAATTAGGCCATCCTTCGCAGGGTAGACCTGTAGAACACGAGCCATCGGCCATTGCAATTGTGCGGTGCCATCTTTGACGAGAAGATGGCATCTTCCATTTCGCACGTGTCTGTAGTTGACTAAGATACTCACTCCTGCCATCGTTGCCCAAAATGCAGTCTTGGCAGTTAAATTAATTGAAATCGCGGAAAGTCGATTCATCTTTAATTCCATCAGTTTTGGTTCCGGAGTGGCTATGAGTGGTTCTCCCACAAAAAAATGGCCAGGTGTTAAGGCGTTTAAATCATTAGGATAATTTGATGGAGGGACTAACGGTCGGGAATTGAGACAAGCTTCTATTCTGGTTAGAAAAGTGTACATCTCTTCATATTTTAGTAATGTTTCGCCTATTACTTTCTTTAATGAAATTTCAGTGATTTTATATTTGATTCCCACAAGCCCCCGAACTTCGGCGATCTTGGTGGAATTGAATACCATTTAATATTATGATCAGCCAAGCTGTTAATGATTGTACTTTCACTTGTTTCGTTTCTATATACATCAGACAATTCCTTTAATTGTCTTTCATTAGCAATAAAATTTGTGGCATCATCTGAATGTAATTCCTTATCAATATCTTGACGTGACATAAATCGTCGTAGCGTGTTCAAAAATCCTTCTGTCGTAGGAGGATCACATACCAGCTCTAAATGCACAGCCTTAGTGCAAAGACAAATAAAGAGACAAATGTATGATTTCATAGTTAGTTTTCCATACGCGCCTGAGGCCTTCATTTGTCAGAGTCGGCTCACAATAATCGATACCTGATCTTAAAAAAGGTCTAGTCGGTTCTAAACGCAGGTTGGGTAGATTACTCATTTTTTGTTACATTATTACGGGCCTTGTTTTGGAACATGTGGTGGCCGCCCCCACTTTGGCCGTCGCAAGTGCAACAGATTGCACTTTTATCAGTGCTGGTAGTAGCAGAGGCCTTGGTGCCGCTGCTACAACCAGCACTATCTTCAGTTGACATTTTTTGGATTCTTCAGCAACTGGAAAGGAAATAAATAATTGATATCAATTTGAAAAATAATACATGATAACTTACGTTTTACTTCCATGCTCTCTTCGCTGTTGTCCATCTTAAAATAAGAGAGTGCTACAGGCGATTGTTTCAAGCATTATCAGACATTTCAAGCAGCGAAGGGGTAGATGAAATTTATTATGCTGTCTACAGATATTCAGATGATCCAGTAACGAACAAGACAAAGATGGATAAAAAATAGAATAAAAAACAGAAGAAATAGACCAAACGATTATTTACAATATGCTGAAGTCAAATCAATGAAAATTGATAATGTAGAGTGAATTTTCGTAATTAGGGAAACAAGAAAAATAATTGACAATAGCATATACCATTCGTTTCACGTAAAAGTATACCACTTGTTTAGTTTTTATGGTGCCTCCCATTATTTGACAAGAGATTTGAAAAATATTTTAAATTTATTGGTGGGTCCTAGAGATCATTTTACCTAATTTTGAAACTCGTAGCCCTTTGGGAAATTGGTGAAAAATCGGAAAATTCATCCCAAACAAAGAAGCATTTTGAAAACATTCAAGCAAAATAAGTTTTTCTCAATTTCCACGCGAAATCCCGGAAAAACAAAAGTTCATTTACTACGATCACCTGTTTATTATTTTTAAATGAAGGGGTAATATTGTTTACGATAATTTGGTGTGTTTTGTCTAAGAAAAAATCCTTCACATTGATATAATAACCAACAGCTGAAGTATACGTTACTTTTATTGTTTACGAAAAAAAAGGGATACTGTACACAGAGCTATAGTAAATAATTAGAAAGTATGTAGTAAACACTTGATAGTGGCTAGTGACCTTTCCTTTTATGATCGATTTCGGAAATCAAATGTTTCTGTTTTTCCGGGATTTCGTGAAGAAAAATGAGAAAAACTATTTTCCACGGATCGTCATATTGCTGTAGATCATTATGAAATTTATAAAGACGTCGATTTCAGATTTTATGGATTTTACGGAAATTTTTTGGATTAGTATTTGCAGATTTGTACTATGCCGTATGACAACATACAGTGTGAACAAAATGTAACGCATAAAATTAATAATTCCAACGCCCAGACTTTTTATTTTTCTATTATTTATTTATGAGCCAGAAATGATCAATAGAAAGTTACCTTTTGATAAATAAAAAGCATGAATATTAGTCGTTACTTTTGGCGCATCCTATATGACAAACGTAATGTGTACTTACCAGCAATTCTGACAATAATATTTCTTACCATGTCAATTAGTAACAATTGTCAATTAGTACCAAAACAGGAGGTATTTATCATTATTCCATTACATCAATAACTCTATTTGCAATAAACTGAAATAAGACAAAAATCAATGTTCGATATTGAGGAAACAAAAACAAATGATATAAAAGGATGGGGATAATTATAATAGGCCGGTGTTTTTTGTTTTGATTTTCGAGAGAAGGCGAAATCTTTTATAGACCCCAAACGACCCAATGTCGTTTGGGAGTGTGGAACTCTCCCTGGACCATCCAGGGCCTACCCACTAAAGCCGCTCCTCGTATTCTCTCCCTGCCCTGGGATCTCCATTCCAAGTACTTCAGGGCAGGTATGGGCAGATTCTTCTTTTGCCTAAAATCTTCTGTCACTTTCCTATTATTCTCAGAATTTTTGATTCTTTCGCATTGTAAATGCAGTTATACAGTACTGCTGAAACTTGTCCAACATTCATATTGGCTCATTATATAACTGTGTACCTTAATTTGTGTTATTATTATTATTAGTTATTTATCTTTTTATAGCAAATTATTGATCAATATTGTTTCTTTATTGATTATTTGGAAATTAAATGACTCAGATTTCTAGCGTCGGTTCAGAAATTTATTTGAAATTGTTTTGTCGATTTTGAGCAGCATAAATATCAGGCCTAGGCCACAAATTTGATTTATCTGGTTTCTTTATTTACCATAATTAAACTAACTCATGTCCCGTAATTTCATACTACGATTATGCCTGCTGTCGACGAGTTCAAGCCCAAAATGGTTATCGTAGAATTGCTTTAACTTTGGCAGCATTTTCTTAACAACTTCATTATTGACCTCAATTGTTTCAATGTGAATTCCCCTAGAAGTCCGCACTACAAAATCACAAAATTGTCGCTTCGTTATAAATATTTGACCCTGAATCTGGTAATAGTAATTGTGATTCTTTTTTAATCGCAAACTATTACCTTCTAATTTACAATGAAATGTTTTAATATGATTGGGTGCCTCTATAGGTTTTAATTGCCTGACGGAATATGGACATTTAATTTCTATTATTTTATCATTACCAACCAAAACATCTGGTCAGGCGGCAAGAAAACCTACGGTGCACACAAAAAGTCCACACCACACAACCGTATTTCCGGTCAATGTAGAGTATTCGTCTCTGGCAACATCTTCATACATTTTGCCATAATCAAGACTGATTCCTGTAGGATTAGTGTATAGAATATTGTGCACTAAATTTCCAAAATTCTTAGTTCGTTTGTTGATTTCACCGAACTTAGAGGATGTTAGACGGCATTTTCTTTCGTCGAACCAGGCCTCAGAGTCACTTTGCTTTACTGTCTTTATTTGAATTTCGTTTTGCTTATCTGTCGAAACATTTAATAATTTAATTTGCTGTTTGATTAGCGCATCGATTTACATAATAATCCGTAATCTTTATCCTTGTTAGTATTGTTCTTATTTTTTTTGCTCAAATGGTGGTAAAATTCTTCCCAAACGATTTCTATTTTTATTTGTTCGATTGTTAACCAACCGTTCGGGACCATATTGATAAGATAACGCAGCTCCTAGGTATCTAATATTGAAACCATTTCTTCGACCAAAGAAGCTCGCTCGCCTTTCCACCATTAAATTTTGCAACTTGGTGCATAAACAATTCAGCTCTATCGCTAGTAGCGTTTTCGATTAGACTGTAACTTTTGGCAGTAACAGCGCCAATTATTTGCAATAAACGCACCTTTGTATAGAACAGTTCTGATATTGTGCGATTATCTCTTTGGTGCCCACTTTTAAACAATAGAACGATTTGCATTGTGAATGGTCTCCAAAAACGTGACTAACAATATTTGAAATATCGTCTTTCAATTCTACAGGAGACGCATTTTCTGGCTTCGCATGCCACGATATTACTTTTCTTATATTTTTCGAAATACTACATATTCGAGAATTTGTTAGTAAAATTCTATTAGCGTTAGATTCCTTGGCAAGATTAAATAAGTGTTTCGTAACATTCTTTGTTACGCGATTTGCACATTGTATTTTTTAATAGATCGCGAATATGGAACTGTTTCCAAAATCCTGCTATGCACGCTTGAATCTCCATCACCAACAAAAGTGGTTTAGCGCAACTTGTGCATGGCTTCACTGCAAGAAAATCCCTCCTGCAAAATATCAGCTTCCATTGCTGACGATGAGAATTCCCAGTTTTCAAAACAAACATGATTGTGTGTGGCGATCTCTTTACGACTTGCCATTGCACATATAGAGCAATATTTATTCCTAACACCCATAAAATCTTTTTCGTATATGTCTCTATTATTACGGCTACTCCTGACTTCGCTGTGTAGCGGTGACCGTAAGACCTGTGACTCCAACCACCGTCAACAATAACGGAAATGTTTCCAATATCCCCTGTGATTTTATTTGAATTTTGGGCATTCGCATATTCTAACTTACCGGCTTCTTCAATTGATGGCATCAAAGCGTCATTCCACGACTCATAGACTTTTTGCTGATTATTTAAAAATGTTTTTATACAAAAGCCGGGGATGTCAAGAGTAGCCAATATTTGTTCTAATGTTGAAAAGCCTTTTCCATTAGAAATTACAGCAGAAGTGGCCAAATAGTTGACATTTCCACAATTAGAGCCACTCCTGTTGGGATTCGTTTCGAAAGAAGTAGTAAAGACAGATTTAGTGGATTTATAAATTAATTTAGAATTTTAACCCATTATTTACTTCTTTTTCTAATGCTAGAAATCCTAAGTCACTTGCTTTGCATGAGTGACTCTTCAGTTGACGGATGTTGGTGATGAAACTTTCAATATCCACCACACATCGACCGGTAATTTTCTCGATTGAAGGATCGTACTCTCCGGCAAGTCTTTTTTTCTCAACCTATAATGTTGGTTGATCCTGCATTAGCTCTACAAAGTTGTCACCGCCTGAAGCTGTCCTTGATAGTCCTACCAAGTCGCTGTAACAGGAATAAAATACTTATTCGATATTACTTTGTGCTTCGGTTGAGCAAAAAGAACTTTTTACCTGATGTTGTGTTCACTAACAATTTCTTGCGATATGGAACTTTGTTCATCACATTTAGGAACACAGGATAAAATTATTGATTTAGAAACAATTTTCATTTAAAATTTTTGTAACGAACCGTCCAGCGTCACCAGCAGCCGCATACTAAAACTAACGAGGTACCGCGCAAACCTGAACAGAAGGGGCACTCGACCGATAAGCCAACGAAATATAAGCCGCAGCGATCGGTCGTACCGACACCTTTTTCCACCTGGCCTCTTTCCTTACATTACCAGCAGTGGCAATTGGCGACCTGGAAAAATCCTGAGTTCCGCAGTGGCTATTGGCGACCGGAATAAACCGTTGTTGTATTCGTTATATCGCTATTGGCGACTGGAAGAATCCGTTGTTATACCCGTTATACCGCTTCCGCCAAATCAATTTGAGCTTCGAAATTTATCTATCCAAATGTTTTTTAAATTTGCAAGTTTCACTCAAAATTCATATTTTGATACTCTCTGTAGCAGGGTTGGTTATAATCGATAACATATCATGAACTATTATTTGATTTTTTTTATTTCCTTTTTTTTTGATATTGTTTTCTGTAAATTTGAGAAAACGTGGTTTTTGAAATCGATTGTCAATTGCAATAATCTTTTACTCTCTTTCAAATGCCGACTTCGTTTTTTTTCGATGGAGTAGGATTACTTATCAGTCTCTTTATAAACAAAAGTCCTTGACTTTATACACATTGCAGACAGTCTACGTGCTTTAATAAAAAATATGAAAAGATGAGTTTCTGGAATAATTAGTAGAACAATTTTTATTTCCATTCAATCCTAATCTAGCTATTTTCAAAATTTATTATGAAGATAAACACATTTATATCAGAAAAAGCCTCCTACCAAAGACAGTATTCGAGTTGGATTAGATAATAAT
The DNA here is from genome assembly GCA_020740385.1 of Mylabris phalerata. NCBI lineage: Eukaryota > Metazoa > Arthropoda > Insecta > Coleoptera > Meloidae > Mylabris > Mylabris phalerata. Next base: position 107,233 of record JAJEOX010000134.1, read on the forward strand.
GACTTTATACATATATTCGGCATGTTGCCTAATAAATTACATTATTAAATTAATTTTTCCGAGAAAGCCATATTTTCCAACCAACAATGTTGTTCTCAAAAATAGTACAGAGAGACAGCGTCAAATTGGGTGGTACTAACATTTCAGCACAGTAGTTTTTAATATAAACAATCGGAAATTAGCACAATTGTTTATTTTAACAAATAAGGAAACATATGAAGATATCGGTATTTTATATCTTTGACTGATGCATGTAAATTGTAAAATTAGTGGACCTATGTCGATTTGTTAATATTGAACAAAGATCGAGGATTTACAACAGAAGCGAGATAATTAAAAAAAATCTCGTAATACAAATGATTGAAAGTGAATAGATCTAGCGATGTGGTATTATGTTCGATCAAAAGCTCAAAGGTTGAAATTCTCCCTGTATCTAAAACTTTTTTTCTATTTCATATCTGAACGTTCAAATTTGCAGAATCTTTAATTGTCCGTTCTACTGTAGAACGATTTAGATTTAGATTTAGCGAAGAGGACAGCTGTCCTAACTGTTATTATTGTTTTACAAGACGGCTGCCCTTTCCGCTAAATCTATTCACTTTCAATTATTTGTATTACGACATTTTTTTTTTAATTATCTCGCTTCTGTGTAAATCGCTCGATCTTTGTTCAATATTAACAAATCGCCGTGGGTCCACTAATTTTACAATTTGTAACATGCGTCAGACAAAGATATAAAATATCGATATCGACATTTGTTTTCTTATTTGTGAAAATAAACAATTGTGATAATTTCGGATTGTTTATATTAAAAACTATTGTGGGGACATCTTGTTAGTATCACCCAATTTGAAACTATCTCTCTTTGTACTATTAGAGTCTTATTGGACTATGAGATAACTAGATATATTGCCTGTGGATTCAGTTCATTTATTTTCACTAAATATTTTACATGTATTATGAACCTGCATATATTTTGACACATTTTTCTAAATTATCATTTTCTGTAGAATCAACACGAATACATATTCAATGTTGAATTTATAAAGAATTCCCCAGTGTTTTTATTATTTTTATTTATCAAGTTGACTAATGAAATTCTAGCTAGCTTATACATAGTTGATTATGTACTTCGATATTTGAAGATTTGTATTTATTTCATCTTTTTATTTCGCTTATTGAGCCTCTGAATGATAGATGGCGCGTAGAAAGAATTTACAAAAACATGCACTTAGCCGAGGACGCTACTATTCAGTACAGCAAAAATTGGACGGAATTTGCAAAATACAACTTTAAAATGCCCTTTTTAGCAAAAATATTGACGTTGATGCCAAATAATTTGATTCTTATCAATGTTTAGTGCCCATTCTACGTCCTAAATTTGGTTTCAAGCATATAGTACTGTAAATACGCGAATTCGTAATTTCGGTCTTTTTGCCAAATCTACTCGTTCAAAGTCAATCAAAAAAATAGAGAAGCTGTATAAAATCCATTTAGATGTGATACTAAAGCCAACGAATTTTCTAACGAGTAGTTTTTGAAATAAAAAATTAAAACCTGTAAAAACCATGTTTTTGAGGCTTTTCGCTTTTTTTCAAAAACTACCCGATAGATGTTTTGCTAATTTGGCATAAACAATGGTTAGGGTAGTACTAAACTATGGTAATTTTTTCAGAATTTTTGAACGAGTGGTTTCTATTTTCATCCAGTAGAGTTCAACCTTAAATACAGTTGCCCTTCAGTGGGACAAAATAATTTTAAACGTAAATTGATACTTATGTGTCATAAGACTGATACAAAATTATGTCCCTCGTGAGGGACATAATGCGTGGAAGTGTTGAATAAGCAAACAAAATGAAAATACGAGGGACACCCTAAGTTTCCGGAAAAAGGAAAATGAATAGATATTTTATCGAAACAGTTACTTTATTGTTTCTCAATGTATTCTTCTTTCAATTTTAAGCACTTATGCATTCTAACAAACCTGTTGTCGAAGCATTTATTCCAATTTGAAGCAGATATCTCATGAACATGTCTTCTAAATGCTTTAACGGCCTCTTCCGGTGTTGAAAAACGTTCACCACGCAATTTGGTTTTGAGAAAAGGAAACAAAAAAGTCGTTTGGTGATAAATCAGGCGAATACGGACAATGAGTAATTAATTCGATGTTCCCCTTTAAATAGTCGACTTTACGAAGAGCTGTGTGTGAGCTGGCGTTGTCGTGGTGAATAATGATGCGACGATTCCTGTTTTGTGTTTTCCCCGACATCAGGTAAACAAATTGTTGTATACCATTGTTGTTCTTCAATCCTGAAGAGCAACGGTAGCAACAAGACCTGGTGGATCGATGCATTGTTGTTGAGTTAGACCGGATTAAAAATCGTAAATTTATCGCACGAAAATGCTCCTGAGAAATATCCATTTTTTTCAATAAATTGATTTATTTTAAACACCGTGAAAACTAAAATACGCTGCCGAACGTTTTTCTGTTAATACGTTTATTATATGAAAATGTCGAACTTTAATGTCATATTGACATCCGTCAAGCGCTATCTGGTGGTCATTTCTGGAAACTTTCAGGGCTACCCTCGTAAATAAAAAATTCTTATTGCAAAATCCAAATAAAAAAATTACAAATCTAAATCAATGAATTAATTAAGCAAATTCTTGCAGTCTTTTTTCTGAAAATTGAAAAAGAATTAATTATCGGTGTAAAAATTGTAATAATTTTTATGTATCATATATCTTCGACTACCTACAATTATAAATTATATTTCCCCTATATCTTCCTCGGCCATGGCGTCCTCGGCCACGTGAGCCCCGCCCTCCTAAAAATTAGAAAGAAATCTCAGAATTAAATAGTAAAAATTTTTATTACTTAGGCCCGGTATTTCCACCTCTAGTTAAAACTTTATGTAGGCTATCTTTCAGATAACGCGAAAATCGCCTCTTTCGAACTTCGGTTAAGGGGACAAGGTAGATCTCAAAATTTTAACCGGCGAAAATATGAGTTTGTAATTTGCGATTTCTCGCTCGTCTTTGGGACTACCATAACCGGAAATAGATTTTCGAAAAGAGCATTTCTTATAGAACGCTATGGTTTTTCCCGTTTTTCAAAATGTTGATACTAATTTGAATTAAAGACGAAAATCTAACAACATGTTTTTTTCGTATTTTTGTACAATTTCTTATATTTTCTATTATAACTTGACAAATTGTGATTATTTTGCAAAAATTCTTGTACTGTTACATAGCAAATGAAAATTTCTTTCTAAATATTCAAGAAATTTTCCAATTCCACTGTTAGTTTTCAGGAAAATTTAGAAAACTTCTGTAAGCTAAAACAGGTTGCCTCCTACACAATTGATCAACCCCTCATTCGAAAGCTGATACAAAAGCGGAGTGCAAGATAGAAGGCTTTTTTGAGATTTTGAAAATTGCCTGAGTTATCGCGGAAAAACCAACTGGTTTTTCTGGCATTGTTTTCACTTATCAAAATGAATTATTTTGTTTCGAAATACATACGGTTATGTAGATAATTTTGTGCTGCTTCCTCCATAATTTTTTAATCTGTTAATGCAGTGGTACTACCTCCAGATTTAAAAACCTCCAACTTATTACATGCTTCCTTTTTTTATATCTTTGTCAATCCCTTCATACTTCCCTCGCAGTATTTTTGCATCGCGATAGGTACTTCCAGTTTCTGCATTAAATTCATAAGCGACTTGTTCCCCACATCTCGGCCTTTTCCTTCCACGACACCGCGTCTGATCGTTTATTGTCAATTATTTTTGTGTTTTATTATAATATTTATTAAGATTTCTGTCTCAGCTTCCGAAAAATTAGAGGATCGTTTTCGCTTTTTGCTACTACTTTCACACATTTTGTTAATTATACCGAAAAAGGGTTATTTTTTAATTATCAATAAGCTTATCAATGCAAAGTTTAAAAATGATAAAATTAGTTTAACCAGTACTTACCTTTTATATCACTTTACATCATTTTACTATAAATTCCACAATCTTTTTATTATTTTTACAAAATTTTGTTTATTTTAAATGTCATTTGCAAATAATTGTATCTTTGCCTTACTCATTATTATTGCGCATATGCTTATCTCACTCAGTGCATTTCTTTCGCGCCATCTTGCTTTTATGTACTACCAACTTTTTAAAATTGTAACCCCCTATCTTACTAATTAGTTACTCACTTGATACGTATCCGTCAGATAAAAATACGTAGATGTACACACAAATTTAACTGCTGCCTATCTATTTATAAGGTAGCCTACATGACAGATAGATAACGAGAACTTTACCTACAGATGGAAATACCGGGCCTTACTTTTTCTTTTATTGTTATCGGCCGTCGTGACGGCAGTGATAGCCGTCGTTGTGGGTTCGGATGCCGTCGTGGTGGTCGTGGAGGTGTTAATTTTGTATTTTATTCTAAAAATTGAAAAGACAACCAATATTTCATACGTTGCAAGATTTGATTTAATAATGAAAAAGAAATTATATACTTAATTCTTCTGCATGACTCGACATTATTTTTCTACAGAATATTTTATTGTATATTCAGTCAAAAGTTGCATTGTGTGAAACAATTTACATTTACATGAAGTGATAAATTGAAAATACAAAACTTTCATTTACTGAATTGCCCTGATTGTTTCTATCTTGCCTACCGGAAGAGTACTGAAATATTGTTAAAATAATCAAGGGGTGGAGATGGTACTTGTTAGGCATTTTCAGAGAGGGAATATTTACAATGTTTGAAAAAAAAAACCTAAAACTACACTATAAATATGGATATATGTATTTCTATAAATGTGACCGCCTGTGGTAGACAAAAATAAGAATAGAGTCGTACAAGGTGCGTTCCATAGGTAATGCGACCAAATTAAAAAAAAAAACATTTAAGGAATGCTTCAATCGTATCCCAATGTTTTCCTTTCATGACTCCTTTTAACCGAGGAAACAAAAAAAAGTCAACTGGAGCTAGGCCGGGGTTGTAGGGAGGCTGGGGAACCAATGGGGTGTTGGTCCAAGCCAGTAAGTCGTTGACAATGAAGGTGCTGTGACTCGGCGCTTTTTCAGTCTTTTGAGCACTTCCGAGTAGAAAGCTGAGTTCACTGTAGTTCCGGTAGGTACGAATTCGTGGTGGACAATGCCTCTGACGTCAAAGAAGACAATGAGCATGGTTTTGATTCTGAACTTGCTCATGCGTGCCTTCTTGGGACGGGGCGACGATGGGGTGTGCTACTCTGAACTCTGGCTTTTTGTCTCAGGTTCGTACTCAAAAATCCACGACTCATCACCAGTGATTACTGAGTTTAAAAAATGAGGATCATTTTCACACATTTCCAACATTTCTCGGCGCCGAAGAACTCTCATGAGCTTTTGTTCATCGGTCAATACTTTTACGACGAGTTTGGCACACACCTTTTTCATGTTCAAATCTTCGGTCACAATGCGGAAAACGGTTGTTTTTGCCATGTTTAGAGTTTGTGCTATCAATTGACGGCTCAGCCGCCTATCAGAGTTCAAACAATCGCGCACACGTGTCACATCTTCGTCGACTCGTGAGGTTGATGGTCGTCCACTGCGAGGTTCGTCGGTGATCTCCTCTTGGCCCTCCATGAACGGCTTGTGCCATTGGGCCACTTGTGATTTGGACAAGCAATCAGTCCCAAAGGCATGCTGAAGTAATGAAAGCGTTTCGGTGGCGAACGTCCCTAATTTGACGCAAAATTTGATAGCGTACCGTTGCTCTATAGAATGATCCATTGTGCCGTGTCACATAAACTTAAAGCGGGGTTGACGGAAACGCACGTTTTGATTCTCCGGCTGCTCGCAGCCAAATGAGACAAGGGCCGTTTTGAAGCTAACACCCCCTTCGCTTAGCCCAGCCAGTTACAACACGCTCTGGTGTGCCGTGCGTCAGAAAAAAAAATGGTCGCATTACTTATGGAACGCACCTTTTATATAGAACGAAAACGAAGAATTATAAGGATTTCTGTAACAATATTGACGATTCGATCATTTAAAGAAAACATTAAGGGTCCGCATCAGTTATAGAAGAATTTCCAAAACAACCCCGGAAGTTTATTTTCTAGCGGATTTTAATGATCTAAACGGCATTTGAAAGAGCATTTCAAGACGGAGGGAAGTATATATATTAGATTTTAGGAAATCTGGATGTAATCTAGAGTAACAGAAGGAAATACAGAAGCATGTTTTTTAGCATTTTGTACAGTTTTTTTTTCTCTCATAACGTGGCAAATTTTGCTTATTTTCTGATGAATTTCTCAAAGCATGAAGCAAATTGAAAGCTGCCATAAATTTTCCGATCGCATTTTTAGTTTTCCAGAAAATTGATGGAAGGTCTAGGCATACCAATTTGATTTTTTTACGTACAATTTTTAACTTAGACAACTGAACCATGGCTCATTATTTTGAAAATAGTTTGAGATTGAAATTCGGAAAATTTACTAGAAATTTGTGGTGAGAAAATGTGGAGAATTTTCACCTATTATTTTTATGTGTTAAAATCAAGAATTTTTGTAGAAAGCGTATTGCAATTTATAGATCATTTCATTACCTTTCAGTAGTATAGTAATGCCGATTCTGGATCACGCATGCGCAAAGGCGGGAAATTCGAATTCCGGGCTATCAGGGCTACCACCTGAAGAAATATAACGTTTGTATTTTTGAAGCATATATGCATATCTGACGCGCATGTCTACATTAGTATTGACATCATATATTCTCGAGCGAAATGTAGATATAGTCATTCGTTGTTCAGACTTGTACATAACTTGAGTATAAGATTATACATTATACATTATACAATATTAGTAAATTTGAAGCAAAATGTCATCCTTTTTAGAAGATATTAACGTTTCTTTACATTTGAAGCCATTTGTAAACGTTAAAAAACTGATAGTAGGTGAGAAGTTTGAGATTGTGTCGTTTGAAAGTATTCCTACAAAATATGGGGAAAAAGTGGTTGTGGAATGTAAGGATTTCAAGACCATATTGCCACATCGATTCACTGAAAAGTTTTCTGATGAAGCAATTCATGATTTGAATGATGACTTCTCCAAAGGAAGGATTATATATTTAGTTAGTGAGGGAGTAGTTGGAGAAACCACAAATGTTAAATTTGTTGAAGATAAAGCCTCCTGATTGAATATTACATCAATATTATAATAATTTAACGAGCGTTGTAAATTGTTTTTAGAAATAAATCAACACACATTTATTCTAGGAATTCGTGTCTTTTTATTTATCCTAAATGTATTGTATCATATTGAATATCACCTATACTAGAAGAATAGACTTTGTCTAGTAATTTTTATCCTTTGAATCAATTATTCTAATAATGTTGATACAAAAATTTAAATAGGGCGTTAATGTTTGCTGTTATTGGAACTATGTCAACTAGCTACAGAAACTGTTCTAGCAGATAACGTTCGAATAATTAACGTAACATCTATTATTATAAATTTTGTCTAAACAGACAGTTTGCAAGTTAGCTTCATTAAAATAAAAAAAGGTAGTATATTAATGAAAGTTGATTAACCAATTGAGTATCAAGCAGCGCGATCGCGCTGTTCAGATTTTTGTCGAGAAATCTTGGCATATTTTAGCGATTCTAGACAACTGACGGTGTGTTACCGATAGTCAAAGTCGCGCGCTCAAGTTTACTGAAGCAAGATAAACAGAGAGTTATCGCACTGCTTGGGTTTTTCATACTCATTCTAGAAAGCGCGGTTGCGCTGCTTGGGATTCTTCGACAGTGTTTTTTCCAATACCCCTTCGCACTCAAAGGGTTAATTGTCTATTATTATATATAATACAGCCTGCTGACGCCGCTATATATATTCAAAATTTGTATTAGTTTTCTTTATCGCTTATCAAATGATTCAACACAAATCGTTTTGGAAAGGTTAAATAAGATTTTACAACATTCTTAAGATAATATTTATTTTAATTCATTCAAATTCTTTATTATTAAATTAATGTTTTCTAATTTATTTTTCATTTTTATCAGACCTTCACCCCGCTGCTTTTGTTCAGCGAGGTGCTTTTGTTGAACGCTCTTGAACCGTTCATCAGCTTCAAGACTCTCTTTCTCCAGCCTATTCATCTCCTGCTGGAGGCTCGGAAGAAGTCTCTGGTGGATCTGCGACATGATGTCATCCACCACCTGGTCTTGAGTGTCTGGAGTTTCGTCCCCATCGTCTCCGAAGAGCTCTTTGATCATAGCAAGGTTCTTCCCTCTGTTAGAATACCGTTTATTTATTAAAGTGGTCAAATGTAAATGCGTAGTTCAATCAGACTTACTGAGATCGAGGTTGACGAAATTGTTGTTGTTGTTGTGGCGGTTGTTTTTGTTGTTGCTGCTGACACTGTGGCTTTCTTTGTTGTTGTTTCTGTCGCTGCCTCTGTGGTTGCTTCCCTGCTCCTCCTCCTTCTTTTTTTAAAATTCTGGGGTCATTGAATCTGAGATAAAAAACACAAAGTGATAAGTCAATTGCAATAAAGAGTTATAAATCATTAACTTACTTCTTTGGAACTGATGTTGTCCCGACGAAATCGTCATCGGACATCTGTTCATTGTCAATGCTTTTTCTTTTGGTTAGGCTAAGCCTAGATTTCTTTGGGGGAGGTTGGACCAACGATTGTTGATGTTGTGGTGGTTCAGGAGTAGCCGGCAGCGGCGAAAGCAGTTGATTTATGTTTAACAATGGCATTGATGGTTTCCTATATCAAACACGGTTGATTAGCTATTAACCAAATTGTCGATAATAATTTATTGCTTATTAACTCAACGTTATTCAATATTATTAACATTTTCAGTGGACGTTAAAATCAATAAGCGGTAATTTATCATCTAATTTAAATAAAGCAATAAATAATAAGTACTTACTGGGCCGAAGAATCAAATTCTTCACCACTGAATTCGGTTAATAATGTTCTAATGTCTATATCTTGAATTATATTAGCTTTAGCCATCTTTACACTTGTAAATTACACACTTGTGAATTGCACACTTGTAAAACGTACAAAAACTAAATGATGAAATGAATGAGAGCTCTTCTAGCTTTATACATTTTTTTCACGTATTCAGCAGAAACGTTTCTTATCTCTTTCTAACACATGAATATAGTACGGTTATTGTCATTAGTCCCCAAACACATCTCAAGATGTGGAATTTGTTGAGTCAACGGAAACATAAAAGTGTCTTGGTTCTCACAGGGAGTTTGTGTTGCAAAGTACGGAAGCTGAGAAAATTTTGCATGGTAAGCGACATGTGAATGAGAAATTCTTTTTATATCCAATCGAAAGAAAAGTTCTCGAAAATTTTTAAACAAAAGTAGCAAAAGCCGAAGCGATATATCGATTTGTAGAATGAATACAGGAGAAAATGGAAATTCTTATAGCTGCTGAGTCAGCAAAGTTATTAATCTGCAGAAAATAAATTAAATTATTAAAATCTTTTCAAAAATTCTCAAAACTGATCACACAGACGCATATATTGGAAATATCCAGCTTTATATACAATAATGTAGAATTTCACACTTTTTATAATCTAGTGTTGGAATCAAATTACAAACTCAATTAACTCCCAAATGTGACATATATGAAAAAATGCATTTTGTATCAATTTATATAATTTTAAAAGCTCTTTGAAGTTATGTCAAGAAAAATGCCGTTTGTCGACCCTTGAAATGCGTCGCGACGCCGACGTCGATTTTTTTTACAGCTAGAGAAAAATTTTATTGAGAAAAGTTGTTACCCTTAAAAAGCTCTATTCAGACATATAATGTTAGATAGTCATTCTGTCTCCCTTTTTATATATATATATATACATATATATAAAGTTCGAGCGTCAAATTACAAACGCGTTTTACTCGAAAACCAATCGACCGATTCAAATGCATTAAACTTTTATCAATTTTGCATCAAGGTCTCCACTTGATGCGGTTCAAATCAACCCGTAAGTAACAACCCCCTCAATGGGGTAGAAAAAAAATATTTTTTTATTAAGGGTGTGGAAAAAAGTTATTCTTGAAATTTTATTGGAAATTGAATTCTACATTCAAAAACCATCTCAGATAATTTTCCACCCCTTACATAAAAACTACCCTGTCAACTCCTAATTTTTTTTCTTGATTTCTACATTGTTGTTAGCGTTCTACAAAAAACCTAAGTAAATTTTTTTTGTCAGATTTATAGTTGAGCTGCTACAAGACATTACACATAGACGTCCAAAAGGACCTTATCAAATTTTTCATATTTTTTGAACCCTTATTCAATTCTGAATACAGTCATGTAATAAAAAAAAATAAACCTTTTGCAAGAAAAACTTAGAAAACTTTAGCTTCCGAAAAATTTCTCTCACTATACTTCTGTGTGGTGGGGATAATCAAATGTGTATATAAGCGCGAGTGTTGCATGCTCTAATTCATACACACAAACTGATTTGATACAATGGGTAAGTGATAAAATAAATACATTTCCTATTTTCATAAATATTAGAGCTCAAATTTACTCTTTTTCTAGCTCATGTCAATGACAATCGCAACAACAATTCAAGTGACGCTGTCCCAGGTAATTCAATTATTCATGCAGCTTCATGTTGATTAGTAACTAAATAAAATTTTTCAATTGAAGAAAATTGGGATGATGAGTGTGAGTCGTGGTGCTTCGATGTGAAAAGACGATGGTACCTCTCTCAGGGTAGGTCTTATAAGATGTCAATCATTCAACATATTCATATATTTTGTTTTAGAGGCCCTCGAACGCATTGAGAATAACAGGAGAGAGGCCCTAAGAAGTAAGAGCAAATTTATTTTGTTATTTCAACTTCATGATTTTGTGAACTTTCAGAACTTGCAAAACGGAAAGCTGAGGCACACCAAGTAGATGACGAGGGGTGCAATGATGATGGTGCACTACATGTAGCCTCAAAGTGGCAAAAATATTATTAAACAAACGTTGTTTTAATAAATATAATAAATTTGTTATATTGGGTATTTTATCCCACCATCACTACCACCCCTTTCAACTGAGACGCTTCTCTGTATAACTTTTATAAATACTCATCATTTTCTCATTTCATCTTAGTCAACGTTAGGTAGCACACGTTCATTCTGTTGGAAAATAGAAATGAAACTCATAGTTGTTGATATACAGGGCTTTAGCATGCCCCACTTTATTGCGAAAGAGCTTACAATATTTGATGGTAAAAAGTGTGCTCATTACTGCTTCAAGTCTGATAGACCATTCTTTGAAGTATTAGGGGTCTATCAACGACAAATAAGATACTTGGAGAATCATCATCATAGTGTACCCTATGATTTTGGTTACTTAGAACAAGAATACGTTGAGAAATTGTTGGACCTACATTTGGTGCAAGAGCAAACAAATGACATCATTGTTTACGTTAAAGGAGCCATTAAGAAGCAGTTTTTGATGATAACTTTAGGAAATAAGTGTCCACATATCATAGACTTGGATGTTCAGCAAGCGTGCCCAAAGCTCCCGATTGATGAATATTTAGAATGTAAATTTCATGCAAATACGCGTGCAGTTTGTAGTTTGAATAATGTTAAACACATTTATAATTGGCTTTATAATTCTTTGACTGAATAAATGATGTCATTCTAATTGTATTATTGTTGTTTTTTTTCTATTTGGAGCGAATGAGATCCTAAGAGAAAATTTGAAAATGAGTGAGACTTAGTTGTTGTTATAAAACGTAGAGCTGTATAACAACCATATATTGCTATCTTTCTAATTCTAAACAATCACAACCTAACAGATACTTTGAATATGAGATGTTGTTGTTGTAAGAACGTGCGGTCATATTTCACCTTTTCAACTGTATATAAACTCTATGTATCAAGACGAGTCCAACTATTTGTCAAGCAAGCGTGTACATCAACAAATCAAACTGTGAGTGAACTATGGCAACCGTGTCCGCCGCTTGTAAGGATGCACTTTAAATTATTCAACTATATATAACAAAAATTAAAACAGTGGAAGAACTAAACAATTTGTTATTACATATCAATAATACAATATGTATAATACGGAAAGCAATAAAGAACAAAGTGTATGAAGACAACATTCATGAGAATCCGTTTTCGCTTGAATATAGCTTGTCATATTTGAAGTGCTATCGCTATAAACTAAAGTGTATACGGAAGCGTGCATTTGTAAAATCTGGTCAAGGCTTAAACAGACATCGGTATTCTAAAGTGTCATGGGAGGACACTGAAACTTGTTTCAGTGGAAGAATTCGTACAGGCTTCATATCAAACGTAGATTTCAAGGATCCTTTGCACTTTTTAGAGAGAGCATTTAGATCGTTCAAGTGTAAAGTTGAAACTGAACTTAAAAGGTCATTATTGAAAGTAAACGTGAGCCTTTCAGCTAATTTTATCAAGCCTCAAACTGGTGAGGTAGAATTGAAAACATTTTCTACAAAAAACAGTCCAATTGACCGCGTAACAAATATAAAACAGTGGTATCAAGATAATATTATTCAGAAACTTAAGAAAAGATTGGAAGAGTTTGCTGAGAAAGACTCGGGTTGGGCACTATTAGAAATAATAGGTTTAAAGGTACATATTAACGAGTATGATCCACTAAAGTTTGGCTATTCCACCTATACTGCAGTCCCAAGCTTTATTAAGAACAAGAAGGCAGTGATTAATGTGCAGAACAATGATAGATATTGCTTTTTATGGGCAGTTGTTTCTGCTCTGTTCCAAGCGAATTATAATTCAAATCGAATGACCTCTTATCCACATTTTAAAGAAGTTCTAAAGTATGATGGAATGAACTTCCCTGTGACAATCAGTGAAATCAGAAAATTTGAAGACCTCAACGGCCTTACGATCAATCTGTATCGCATTGAGGGAAAGAGGATTTTACCTTGTCACCTAAGTTCTAATGGCTTAAATAATAATAGAATAATAAATCTCCTTATGTTACCAGTGTATAACGTGGATACGAATGAGCCTGTTTATATCAGTGACCAACACCAGCTGTACCATTTTGTGTGGATAAAGGATTTGTCACGGCTGATTTCAAAACAAGTGTCGGCTAATGGGCACAAAGTGTTTATATGTGAACGATGTCTAAACTATTTCTCAACGGAGGATTTGCTTCGGAAACATCAGAGTCTTTGTCATATGCAAAATAAGTGTTCTGTAAGGTTACCTAAGGAGACAAACAAATACCTCTACTTCAAGAACCATAGGTATCAAGAGAAGTTACCGTTTGTTATTTACGCCGATCTAGAAAGCATTTTAGAAAACTGTTCCGATGACAACCAAAATGGACCTAAAACCAATACCTACCAAAAACATGTTGCCTATAGTGTAGCATATTACTTTAAATGTTCTTACGAGGAGAGTCTTTGTAAGTTTCGCCTATATCGTGGTCGAGATTGTATCCAGTGGTTTGTTGATGAGCTCAAATCTATAGCAGCATTCTGTAACAACGTTTACAAAAATCAAGTACCGATTCAAAGATTTGACAATGCACAGCAATGTCATTTTTGTGGAGGACCATTTTTACCGGAACAAGTACGTGTCCGTGATCATAATCATCAAACTGGTCTGTTTCGTGGAGCTGCACACCAAAGTTGCAACTTGAATTATAAAGACGTTTTTACAATACCTATTGTTTTTCACAATTTGAGTAGCTATGACGCTCACTTTATTATCAGGGCTGTATCAACTTCTATGGAAGGCCCAATTAAATTACTACCACTTAATAAAGAAAAGTATATTGCATTCACAAAATACGTCTCGAAAACTAAGGTCAGCTTTAGATTCATCGATTCTTTCCGATTCATGTCACAATCACTTCAAACGCTATCAAATAATCTAGGAGATGAACAGAAGCTAATTACAAAATCCAATTGTCATAACGTAACAGAGTTCGGTCTGTTGAATAGAAAGCGAGTATTTCCTTATGATTATATAGACAGCTGGGAGAAATTAGATGAATGCTCTCTACCTCCAAAGGAGAAGTTTCGAAGCCTTTTAACAGAAGAGGATATAACTGATGAAGACTACAATCACGCACTGAGAGTTTGGCATGCATTTCATATCCAAACCCTGGGACAGTACTCAGACCTCTATTTGAAAACCGATGTCCTCCTTCTCGCAGATGTGTTTGAGACTTTTAGACAGACCTGTATGAACACCTACAAGCTGGACCCGCTACACTACTATACAGCTCCAGGATTAACGTTTGATGCTATGTTGAAGACCACAAACGTTCAACTTGAGCTTCTTACTGACATAGACAAAGTTCTTTTTGTTGAGAGTGGAATAAGGGGTGGTGTCTCACAGTGCTCTAACAGATATGCCAAGGCAAATAATAAATACATGAAAGATAAATATGATCCGAATATACCTGACTCATATTTGATGTATTTTGATGTGAATAATTTGTATGGTGCAGCAATGTCAGAGTACTTGCCTTATGGAGACTTCGAATTTTTGAAAGAATTCAATTTATCTGAGATTCTAAATACTCCAGACAATTCTGATGTCGGATATATGGTAGAATGTGATTTGGAGTATCCCTCAGATCTACACGAAAATCATAGTGACTTACCACTTGCACCATGTCATATGGTTCCGCCTACAGCTAAATCAAAGCTTAAGAAGCTCCTCTTGACATTATATCCCAAGTTCAACTACATTGTTCATTATAGAAATTTGAAAATGTACATTGCCAATGGAATGAAGTTGACAAAAGTTCATAAAGTGTTAAAATTCAAACAGTCTCAATGGTTGAAGGAGTACGTTGACCTGAACACTAAACTACGACAACAGTCAAAGAACGATTTCGAAAAGGACTTTTACAAGCTTATGAACAATGCTATATATGGTAAATGTATGGAAAATGTGCGCAAACATAAAGATATTCATCTAGTTACGCAATGGGATGGCCGGTGGGCTGCCCGATCGCTTATTGCAAAACCCAACTTTCATAGTTCAATAGTTTTCGATGATAATGTTGCAATAATTGAGATGAACAAGCTGGAAGTATACCTCAATAAACCCATTTACGTAGGTTTTGCTATTCTGGACTTATCAAAAATATTTCTCTATGACTTCCATTACAACTATATCAGAAATACCTTTGGGGAAAATGCTAAGTTGCTCTATACTGATACTGACAGTTTGATATATCATTTTCGAAATCTTAACATCTATGAGTACATTAAACGAGACAGCTTCCGTTTCGACACATCAGAATACAAACCTGACAACGAATTTGGTATTCCACTACTAAACAAGAAAGTACCCGGTCTAATGAAAGATGAGAATAATGGGAAAGTCATGCTAGAGTTTGTTGGGCTTCGTTCAAAAATGTATGCATATACTGTTGAGGAAGATTGTAACAAAGAAAAGTTTGTGAAGAAATCTAAAGGTTCCACAAAATCGTCTATAAGAAGCATCACCATAGAAGACTATAAGAGATGTCTATTTGACAAAACGGTATTCGAGGGCACCCAGAGGCTTATAAGGTCAAAAAAACACGTCGTTTATTCAATAAAACAGAATAAAGTGGTTTTGAGTCCGTATGATGACAAGCGCATGGTCAGTTATAACCATACCGATACAAGGCCGTGGGGATATCATGTGGTGGGGGATACAGTCCTTATAACTGCACAGGAAGCGGCATCAATTCAATAGTTCATGATGGATCTTAGTGAAGAAGTCAAGATGCAAGCCTGTGTTGGATCACAGGTTGCTTATGATTGTTACTTGAAATGTGCAGCCGGCGCAGGCAAGTTACTGTCCCAATTAGTTAACGAAGAAGAATCCTTTGCTTGTGTCAGATGATGTATTTACATGGATAGCGGAAGGGAGATTGGATGTTACTGTTGACTGTATCAAACAAGTGTTTTGTCAAAAAATGAGAATGGATAGGTACATTGACACAGTCGCTTCGGTATGTGAACAAGAAAATCTACAATGGTTGAGCGTAGATGTGTTCAAAAAACTTGCAAGGAAACACGACTTTGATGACAAAATACTCTATAAAACGTTAATCTTCGGTCTGCTTTCCAATGGTAACCTACAGGGTGCTTCACATTTGTTCTACCCCGTTAAAAGGATTACCAAAAACTACAAGAAGATTGATGCGCTCCTAGATGAAATGGTGTGTAAAGCCGCTTATTTGGCAAACTCCAAGGTCCTCAAAAACATACTGGACGCCATTAAAGCAAACGAAGACCTTGCATACTGTTTTTGTCCAGGTCGTAACGCTGAACACGTGAGGATACTGGACTGGATACAGATCAACGTGGTCAAAGGAGAGAAACATCCAGGTGCAAGATTGGGATGGACATGTGGTCCAGATTCTGCAATATGGCCGTCCACATGTTATGAAAACTATGTAGAAACATTAGAATTGTTACATTCGATTTTAGAACAATAAAATGACAACTTTAGAAATTTGTAATCTTTGTTTTATTCAAGGACATTTCATAATAAATTACAGATAAAAAAGAAAGAAAAAACATTACTCTACATGTTGATTTCGTTTTATTCTCTATTATTAACTCACTTATCTAGAAACAAAGTATATGAAAGTTACGCTATTTGATTTTTATCAATCCATGTGTTATAACTACTATCAAATCCTAACCATTTGACGTACAACTTTTTCCCTCTTCTCCTCAGCACCCGCTCGACAAGGAAAACGTCGGGATGTTTGGCTTTTTGCAACTCCATTTCATAGAAACCTCCTTTAATCGTCTCACCCTTCTCATCTTCTAAAATATAAGTTGTTGGATTTGTTAGCTGCACTTTTTTCACAGTAAAAATCTCATTGGTCCAGTTTGGCGTGTATCCCTTTTCAAATAGCGCTCTATATTTGCTGATGCGTACTTTATCGCCAACTTTAAACTTTGTAGTCGGATGTGCAATTTTAATAAATGTGTATACTGACTTCAAGATTGCTTTTTCGTTACGTTTATTTACCTCAGAGGGTGCCATTTTAATTGTTCTATGATAACTATAGTTATAAGTTTTAACAATTAGCGGGAGGTCGTTAACCCATTTGTAATTGCCTTGAAAACTAAACTGTTTCCACATAAGCTGTTTCAACGTACGGTTCACTCGCTCAACAATAGAGGCTTTTTTAGTTGAGTATACGCTGTAGTGATTGATTTCCATGTTTATTCATCAGCTTTCGAAAGTCGGAGTTATAAAACTCTTTACCCTCATCTGTTTGCAGGTTTTTGGGTGGATACTTTAAACTTGATAGGATACTTTGCATGGCTAGAGTTACCTCTTTACCTTCTTTGGATTTTAGTGGAACCGCCCAGACGAATTTTGAAAAGCAATCTATTACAACCAGTATGTATTTGTATCCCTTGTTTTGCTTAACGTAGGGTATCATTTCAACAAGGTCTGCTTGAAGTGTCTCATTAATTCCCTTAACAATTACCCGACGCCGTTTAAAATTGAGCCTTGCAGGTTTGTGTAGTTCGTTAACAATATCTTGCCTTACGGAAGAATGTTCCATTCTAACTTTCTTAGACAGAAGGCTTTTCAGATATAACAGACTCCAGGATGGCAGGCAACTTTAATACAATTTCAGCAGCTAGTGTTACTGACCTTGTGTCATTGCTTTTTCTTTTGAAAGAGAGCATGTCATTGAACTTTAAATGTAGGTTATACAGTTCAGGCTCACTATACTGCTTATTGTTTATATTAACAGAAATGTCATTAAAATTGAGTCTCATCATCTCTATTGTTGCTTCTTTCAAAGGAAAGTAATAGGTTGTGAGACCATTCTTTAATACATAAGAATTTCCAAGTGTCTTCTCAGAATTGAACTCTAGAATTATGTTGTAAAATATATAATTCGATGCTTCTGGGAAGTATCCTTGTCGTGCTGTAACACCATGTTTAACTATGTGACGACCAAACTTGTCAACGGTCATCTTACACAATCACCCCTTCTTCACGCAGTTCTTCTATAATAGACACAATCTCGTTTCGATGACCTGTATTGCCTGCTGCCTGAGACGATACTAACAGGCGGAGTCTATCAACCAGCTCATTTGGATTATTCCAATATACGTAGTCAATGGGATTGTCGTTTAGAGACTTATACATTCCCTTTCCTTGGTAATATAATGGCGCTACAACTGACTTGTATTTTTCATCTTTTGTCCCATGTATTTGTGCATTTGGCTTAAAGTTCCTCCTCACAGCATTGCTGATATCCAAAATATTCTTATATAGCTCAAGATCCTTCCTCGTGTATTTTGCAGGTTCGCTTTTGAACAGTAGCTCGTATAACCCACGTGTACCTTTGAAAGTATGGTTACCAACTTTAATATCCGGTCCTACAAACTGAACTTCAGATGAGCCTATGAAGTATTTCTCTTTGAAGCTATCATGTCGTATTCCTGTTCGATGATCATATTTTCTCTCTTTGTCATGAAACATGCCGTCTATATATCGCCTTGGAAGTTCATCGAACTCTTGTAAGTATTCCTCATATACTCGTGTATCTATCAGACCTTCAATATTTTCTTTACTTTCCTGAACCGATTTTTCAAGTAAATCGCCGTCATCATCGTCGTAGTGCCTCACTTCTTTTTGTTCCTCCCGTTTTTGCACAGGATCATAACTATACTTCTCATCTTCCGACTTGAAATTTGTAGAAAGATTTAAGTCAGGTGTTTCCTTTAAAGAGTCAATTCTTTTTCTTAAGTTTGTTACTTTCATGGATATCCGCCTTGAAGCTGTTGTGGCATGAGGTTCTGGAGCCCTGCAGACCTTCTCATCTACCTTAGCCCTTTTTGGAGTGTTGAGTGTTTCACTATCATATAATGGCTCACTTTTCTCAGCTTTAAATTGCTTGTCCCCATTTGTATTTAATCTTTCTACTATAGTTTCTAGATGCTTTGTGATTGGAGAGAACGCATTCTCATGTCTCAATTGGGCTTCTTTTAACGAGTCGAGTTTCTTTCTAATCTCATTTCTTTTTCTAATGAGCTCTTTGTTTATTGAAATAGACTCAGTAATTTTTGCATTTTGAGAATCCATTATCACAGATCACTAACCTGATCTGACATCAAATTCATACTGTGCAGCTTAAGATAATTTCGACGCATATATAATACTACAACTGGATGAAGCAGTCAAAACCTTTGCGATAACGACCATTATTAATATCCCTCTCTTTGTCAATTGTAAGGAACCCATGTTTATCACTCCAACAGACGGAGCATATTTCTTTGAATTTATCATAAGTCAAGTCAGTATTTATATGTTCATCATAAGCATGTCGCAGATTTAGATGATCTTGTTTGAATAATATGAGAAAATTTGCATTATCGCGAATAAGGTGCTTTGGTATACCAACGTATGTCTGACATAAGTAGAAGCAGTCTACTTTCATATGTCTACCCATGCTGAAATACTCTTTCATCAGGTGTTGCTTATCACACACGACGTCATCAAATATAAAGACTGTGTTTGCTTTGGCTTCTTGCGGGGAAGGTATGTTATCATCTAAACTGCCGAATGGTGCATAAGTGACTCCTTGAATCGGCTTCAAGAGCTCTTCAAGGTACTGATATTTAGGTTGAAACAAGGACTTTGAAAACACATAGACGTTCTCAAACCTAAGACCGTTTTTATGTTCCAGCAGATTCACTACAACATTTGTCTTTCCACAATTTGATGGTCCAACAACAAGACAGCGAATAGATGTTGGCAGCAGCTCACCATGCCTCTTGAAATTGTTTGAGTTATTGATATCATAGTTTTGTATTGGCAGCTTCAAAGTCTGCTCAATAAATCGCATCGTGAAAGTTGACTGATCTCCTACCGCTGTAAGCGTGACCTTATAAATAGATCAGGTGCATGTTGGATAACGAGCATAACTTCTGAATCAATTGAAAGTCTATAAAATGATTGTCAACGTTCAGGAGACTTCCAGTCGCAGAAACGTCACTGAAGGTAACGGATTGGTGAACAAACTGATTGACAAGTTTCCATTTGAATTGCATATTCCCGGATACAACTATTGTGGACCTGGTACGAAATTGTCTAAAAGGCTTAGCAGAGGAGACCAGGGTGTTAATAGACTTGACGAAGCTTGCAAGTCGCACGATATCGCTTACGCAACAGAGAAGGGTTTAGATCAAAGACACGCGGCAGATAAGGTTTTATTGAACGAAGCAAAACAAAGGCTTCATTCCTCTGACTCCTCGATCGGTGAGAAAGCTGCAGCATTAGGAGTAGTTGCGGCCATGACAGCCAAAATTAAATTAGGAATGGGCTGCAGTAGTCGATCATCAACAAGAGTTCACCGCAAATCTGCAAAAAGCAAGAAACGTGGTGGAAAGGTGGCATTTAGTCAGCTTGTAAAAGCAGCACGAAATGCAGTGAAAGCTAAAAAATTTAATGGTATTAAAGAAGCCTTAGGTGATGCTCTTAAGGCAGCAAAAAGTTTAAAAGGGCGCAGAAGTGTAAGGTCTGTCAGGGTGATACCTGTACCCAAGAGTGGTGGTTTCTTACCCTTAATACCTATATTTGCTGCTCTTGGAGCATTAGGCTCAGTAGCTGGTGGTGCTGCAGCAATTGCGAAAACAGTTAATGATACCAAAGCCGCTCAAGAGCAACTCAAGGAAAGTCAAAGGCACAACAAGACTATGGAAGCCATATCAATTGGTCAACGCGGGAAAGGACTTTACCTTAAACCATATAAGTCAGGGCTTGGGCTTTTTTTATCCCCTCCAAAGCCTCCAAAGTATCTTCAATAAAGCTACCCGATAGAGCCCTTACCGATATAGAACTTTCTAAATTTGCTAAACAGTTAAAGATCAAGAATTTCAGAGGAGTCTTCATGAGAGATGCGCTGCCAAAATCAGGCCCAAATTTCAGTGAATGTGGAATTGTAAACCTCGACACTTTGAACGGACCCGGAACTCACTGGACAGCTTACGTGAAATGTGGCGGCAGCGCAACTTATTTTGACAGCTTTGGTGACTTGAGACCTCCATTAGAATTAGTAAAATACCTGAGGTCTTCAGGTCAATGTCAAATTCTCTATAACCATGATACATTTCAAACATACGATACATTTGTGTGTGGTCATCTTTGCTTGATATTCCTCATGTACTATAATAATTTGTGTCAGAAGCATTACTAATCAGTTCTTTCGCTACGAGGCAGACGGACGGATAATGTCATGCACATTCACTTTGTCTGGAACGCAGTCAGTTCTAAAAGCTGACTGTTATCCTCCTCTCATATTGGATAATGCAAATTATGTAATTGGACTTATCAACCTAGAAACATACAATTCTATTCCCAATATTGACGCAAGCAATAATAAGTTTCACTTCTTCGCTGAAAATGGCAGTAAAGTATGTATAGAAATCCCAGAGGGCTCATATGAAATTGATGACATAAGCTATTTCCTTAATAGGGAGCTAAATAGACTGACTTTTGGAGATCTAGGTAAAAAGTCAAGCTATAGAAATAGTCGCCTTTTAACAATTAAAGGTAACAACAATACTCTGAAATGTGAACTCAAGTGTGCGTTTGATGTAGACTTTTCTGAAGATGGTACAGTAGGTGAATTGCTTGGATACGAACGCAGAAAACTAATGGCATACGTGAAACATGTATCCGACAATCCATCCAAAATTTTAAAACTCAATGCTTTGTGTGTTGAATGTAACATTGTAGCAGGCTCTTATCGTAACGGCAAGCAAGTTCACATAATTCATGAGTTCTTTCCGCTTGTTCCTCCTGGATATCGAATTGTGGAAGCACCATCTAACGTCATCTATTTACCAATCAGCGTCAGCGAAATTGCTGAAATTATTATAAAAGTCACAGACCAAGACGGAAAGACCGTCAATTTTCGAGGTGAAGTCGTTACAGTTAGACTGCATCTTCAAAAGCTCTGAAAAACTGCTATGAGCATTGTTTTCAGCCAACAACAATCTGTTGCTCATCATAGACATAAAAGCCGTGTAAACAAAAATATTGTGGTCAGAAGAGGCTCAAGTCTCAAGCAGTTAACAGCAAACAATAGAAGATTTCTCCAATCTTTAGGATTTAGAGTTGTTCAAAATGAACAGAAATATTCTCTACGTGAATGAAAAAGTAGTTTTTGACGAAGCGATAACCTATGCAGAGAAACATACGCATCAACCTTACGCTTCTACTTCATACAATAACAATGACGAAATAAGAATACCGATCCAACAACAAGATTTGTACTCGCTACCATGGTACAGTGACCTGTACATTGAAGGCAAGGTTGTAGCGACGCAAGGGGAAGCGCCGGCTCGGCTTGATGGAGTACGATTTATTAACAACGGAATTCTCTTTCTTTTTGATGAAATACGATATGAAATAGGTGGAAACGTTATCGATCGCATCAAGAATCCTGGAATGGCAACCGTATTAAAAGGACTTGCTACCTACAACAAAAATCAAAGCATTGCGCTCAAGAATGCAGGATGGTTTCCTCTAGAGGAGTCCACAATAATGGATACAGCAACTGGAACGTTCAATGTTATAATCCCGCTACGAATGTTTTTGGGTTTTTGTGATGATTTCCGAAAGATAGTTTTAAATTTGCAACAGGAACTTGTCCTTCTTAGAAGTAATACCGACATTAATGCTTTGTTGCACGACGGAAGCAAATCTGTTAAAGTCGAAATCTATAAAGTTTTCTGGAGAATGCCACATATTTCAGTTTCAACTGCTGAGAGAATACAATTACTAGATATACTGAAGAAAGATAGAGAGTTGAGCATTCCCTTTAGAAGCAGAGAATTCTATGAGTACCCTCTCTTGCCACAGACACAGAGACACATGTGGCCCATCAAAACATCTATGGAGAGGCCGCAATTCATTTTCTTTGGCTTACAAACTGATAGGAAAAATCAATACAGTAAAGACAGCAGTCAATTTGATCATTGCTCTTTGACAAACATTAAAGTATTCCTCAATGATGTTATGTATCCCTATGACAATTTAAATTTGAATTTTAACAAAAATCAGTTTGCAACTCTATACGAAATGTATATAGAATTCCAAGAATCATATTTGGAAAAAGCTAGAGAGCCCCTTCTAACGCCAGCAGAGTTCAAGAGTATTGCTCCTATAGTAATCATTGACTGTTCAAAGCAAAATGAGCAAGTCAAAAGAAGTCCTGTAGACATACGGATAGAATTTGAAACCAGTGAGAATATTCCTGATAAGACTACGGCCTATTGTTTGATAATTCACGATAGAGTTGTCAAATATGTTCCATCGCGAAACATGTCTAGAGTGGCAATGTGAATTGTTTTATAGATTATCCTTCTTACTTCATATATTTGTAACTAATTGTATGATGGTATCTGAATAAAAGAAATAAAATTTCAATTGTTTTTTATTAAGATCAATTTATTTCTCTGTTATTGAATACAATAGTGATATAGTGTTTAGGTAGTCACATAAATTGGTTGATGACCAAACCATATAATCAGGCTCACTTGCCCAACCCAGTTTTGCTTTACGATTTCGCAACCCTTCTTCATTGTTTTTCTGTAACCATTCCTTGATTCTGAGATGCTCAACATTATGAAGCGGTAGGAATTGGTAGCTCAAACTTTAAGAGTCTAAGGTTGCAATGAAGATTTTCAAAGCCTTATGGTTTGCCGAATATGCAGATTCACACATTGATGGATTGGTTGTTCTTTGTTCTGTTTTCAATTGAATAAGATGGGTAGCTTGTTTCATGAACATTCCAACTTTGCCAATTGGAATTTCAAAAAGTCTAGCAAATGAATTTTCAGTGGAAAAGGTTTTCAATAGGAAGGGAAATAAACTGTTTGTAAAATGGTTTGGATTTGATGATAAATTCAACAGCTGCATTAGTAAAAGTAGCCTAACATAATAAAACATAAAGAAAACTATAGGAATAAAACACTACAATATCAACGATTTTCTATTTAATTTCCTACCAATACATTAATCAATTCCGTACACACGTCGGGTTAACATTACACACAATTTGCCAACAATCAGTCCTATGCTTAACCAAAAAAGAATGACTCCTATTACAGCAAACATCATTACACCAACATCTTGATAACCGCATTGAGTGATCCATGCACAGTCCTTCTTCAAGATATATTCACCTTTATCAAAATTCTCACCAACTACTGTTTGCCATTCACTATCAATATATGTTTGATTTGGCAACAAGTAGCGGATTTTAAATGAAACAATATCATTTGCTTTATGTATTGGTAAAGTACACATTCCAGCATAAATATCCATTTTACTCCATTTATTAGGCCATGTCTCATCGAAGGTGTTGCTATAGTCAACTGTTGCAAAGCATGCCGAAATATCAAAAGGAATTGATGTGAACAATTTGTGGTTCACGAGTACACTTGCTACAATGAAGAGCTGTGATGGAAACATTCTGAGTAATGATAAATTATAAGTGAACGTCAAAGATAAATAAAGCAATATACTGCAGACATGCGCACTGGAGCTAGCCTGAGACAAACTTAATATTTGTCGTTTCCCCAGCAGGACCTTCACTAACCAAGAAAATCAAATTTCCTTCAAAAATTTCTTCATTTAAATCATCTATTTTGCATTCTGTAAACATTTGTGCAAAGCGGTGAGGCAATATTACTTTGAAGTCTTTGCACTCCACTACCACTGCATCACCATTCTTAGTGTTTATCCTATCAAACGATTTGATCTCAAATCTTTCACCAATTTCCAACGACTTGACGTCAACAAATGGTTTTATGTATAGCGAAGAGTTGACACAATTTAAAAAGGATGTAGCCATTTCCTCTTAGGTAGCTCACTTCCAAATACAATTCTTTAGCTTTGCAAAAAGGAATATATACCCATTCCTCAGTCGAGCATGCGCTATAAAATTTAGGAACGATAGAAGAAGTGACTTGGTATATGCTTAGACTTATGCGACTCTCTGACAAATTCTTCAAAACTACAGGCAACACATTTTGTATTCGGTTGATCTGTTTCACCTCTACATTTAATGCAGTTAAATTGCACGGGAATGACCATCGTAATCGCACTAAAGTATGCGAATCTCTACGCTTACATATATAACAAAGGTTAAGATAACGTGGGCGCAAAGATCCCTGTATTTCCGGTTTGCAACAAGGAAAAGTTCGAAAGGTCACAAGGACAGCACATCCGGTTTTCAATTTGGAAACGTTATATTTTTTCAGGTGGTATCACTGATATCCCCAAAATTTGAATTTCCCGCCTTTGCGCATGCGCACAACTGGCAAGTGATCCAGAATCGGCATTACTATACTACTCCGTACCCTTTAGATTAAAAAGTTAACATCTCAGAAGACTCGCTGAAATAAGACAGCCTTCGTTACTCCCGCCTTTTACCCGATGCAACGAAATTTATTCAACTTTGAGTGCTCTTAAGAAGTTCTACGAAATAAATTTATTTTACTTCGTAAAATCTCACGACGTCCTTTGAATCCATGGTTTCAAATTACAATTAAACAACATGACTCAAAATAGGGTTTTCAGGCTAGGGTGTGGCCCGTACACTCTAGACTAAACAGTTAATGCCTCAGAAGAATCGATGTAATAAGACAGCCTTCGTTACTCCCGCCGTTTACCTGATGCAACGAAATTAATTCAACTTTGTGTGGTCTCAAGAAGTTCTACGAATAAAAATTAATTTTACTTCGTAAAATCTCACGACGTCCTTTGAATCCACAGTTTCAAATTACAATTGAACAACATGACTCAAAATAGGGTTTTCAGGCTAGAGTGTGGCCCGTACACTTTAGATTAAACAGTTAACTCCTCAGAAGACTCGATGTAATTAGACAGCCTTCGTTACTCCCGCCGTTTACCCGATGCAACG
This sequence comes from Mylabris phalerata, assembly GCA_020740385.1. Taxonomy (NCBI): domain Eukaryota; kingdom Metazoa; phylum Arthropoda; class Insecta; order Coleoptera; family Meloidae; genus Mylabris; species Mylabris phalerata. The sequence goes on from JAJEOX010000134.1 coordinate 133,197, forward strand.
AAATTAATTCAACTTTGTGTGGTTCTTCGAAGTTCTACGAATTAAAATTTATTTTACTTCGTAAAATCTCACGACGTCCTTCGAATCCTCAGTTTCAAATTACAATTGAACAACATGACTCAAAATAGGGTTTTCAGGCTAGAGTGTGGCCCGTACACTCTAGACTAAACAGTTAAAATTTGAGAAGATTTGATGTAATAAGACAGCCGTCGTTACTCCCGCCGTTTACCCGATGCAACGAAATTTATTCAACTTTGAGTGCTCTTACGAAGTTCTACGAAATAAATTTATTTTACTTCGTAAAATCTCACGACGTCCTTTGAATCCATGGTTTCAAATTACAATTGAACAACATGACTCAAAATAGGGTTTTCAGGCTAGAGTGTGGCCCGTACACTTTAGATTAAACAGTTAACATCTCAGAAGACTCGATGTAATAAGACAGCCTTCGTTACTCCCGCCGTTTACCCGATGCAACGAAATTAATTCAACTCTGAGTGCTCTTACGAAGTTCTACGAAATAAATTTATTTTACTTCGTAAAATCTCACGACGTCCTTCGAATCCTCAGTTTCAAATTACAATTGAACAACATGATTCAAAATAGGGTTTTCAGGCTAGAGTGTGGCCCGTACACTCTTGACTAAACAGTTAAAATCTCAGAAGACTCGATGTAATAAGACAGCCTTCGTTACTCCCGCCGTTTACCTGATGCAACGAAATTAATTCAACTTTGAGTGCTCTTACGAAGTTCTACGAATAAAAATTTATTTTACTTCGTAAAATCTCACGACGTCCTTTGAATCCACAGTTTCAAATTACAATTGAACAACATGACTCAAAATAGGGTTTTCAGGCTAGAGTGTGGCCCGTACACTCTAGACTAAACAGTTAAATTTGAGAAGATTTGATGTAATAAGACAGCCGTCGTTACTCCCGTCGTTTACCCGATGCAACGAAATTTATTCAACTTTGAGTGCTCTTACGAAGTTCTACGAAATAAATTTATTTTACTTCGTAAAATCTCACGACGTCCTTTGAATCCATGGTTTCAAATTACAATTGAACAACATGACTCAAAATAGGGTTTTCAGGCTAGAGTGTGGCCCGTACACTTTAGATTAAACAGTTAACTCCTCAGAAGACTCGATGTAATAAGACAGCCTTCGTTACTCCCGCCGTTTACCTGATGCAACGAAATTAATTCAACTTTGTGTGGTCTCACGAAGTTCTCCGAAATAAAATTTATTTTACTTCGTAAAATCTCACGACGTCCTTCGAATCCACAGTTTCAAATTACAATTGAACAACATGACTCAAAATAGGGTTTTCAGGCTAGATTGTGGCCCGTACACTCTAGACTAAACAGTTAAAATTTGAGAAGATTTGATGTAATAAGACAGCCATCGTTACTCCCGCCGTTTACCCGATGCAACGAAATTTATTCAACTTTGAGTGCTCTTACGAAGTTCTACGAAATAAATTTATTTTACTTCGTAAAATCTCACGACGTCCTTTGAATCCATGGTTTCAAATTACAATTGAACAACATGACTCAAAATAGGGTTTTCAGGCTAGAGTGTGGCCCGTACACTCTAGACTAAACAGTTAAAATTTGAGAAGATTTGATGTAATAAGACAGCCATCGTTACTCCCGCCGTTTACCCGATGCAACGAAATTTATTCAACTTTGAGTGCTCTTACGAAGTTCTACGAAATAAATTTATTTTACTTCGTAATATCTCACGACGTCCTTTGAATCCATAGTTTCAAATTACAATTGAACAACATGACTCAAAATAGGGTTTTCAGGCTAGAGTGTGGCCCGTACACTCTAGACTAAACAGTTAAAATCTCAGAAGACTCGATGTAATAAGACAGCCTTCGTTACTCCCGCCGTTTACCTGATGCAACGAAATTAATTCAACTTTGTGTGGTCTCACGAAGTTCTCCGAAATAAAATTTATTTTACTTCGTAAAATCTCACGACGTCCTTCGAATCCACAGTTTCAAATTACAATTGAACAACATGACTCAAAATAGGGTTTTCAGGCTAGATTGTGGCCCGTACACTCTAGACTAAACAGTTAAAATTTGAGAAGATTTGATGTAATAAGACAGCCTTCGTTACTCCCGCCGTTTACCCGATGCAACGAAATTTATTCAACTTTGAGTGCTCTTACGAAGTTCTACGAAATAAATTTATTTTACTTCGTAAAATCTCACGACGTCCTTTGAATCCATGGTTTCAAATTACAATTAAACAACATGACTCAAAATAGGGTTTTCAGGCTAGAGTGTGGCCCGTACACTCTAGACTAAACAGTTAAAATTTGAGAAGATTTGATGTAATAAGACAGCCGTCGTTACTTCCGCCGTTTACCCGATGCAACGGAATTAATTCAACTCTGAGTGCTCTTACGCAGTTTTACGAATTAAAATTTATTTTACTTCGTAAAATCTCACGACGTCCTTCGAATCCTCAGTTTCAAATTACAATTGAACAACATGATTCAAAATAGGGTTTTCAGGCTAGAGTGTGGCCCGTACACTTTAGATTAAACAGTTAACATCTCAGAAGACTCGATGAAATAAGACAGCCTTCGTTACTCCCGCCGTTTACCCGATGCAACGAAATTAATTCAACTTTGAGTGCTCTTACAAAGTTCAACGAATTAAAATTTATTTTACTTCGTAAAATCTCACGACGTCCTTCGAATCCACAGTTTCAAATTACAATTGAACAACATGACTCAAAATAGGGTTTTCAGGCTAGAGTGTGGCCCGTACACTCTAGACTAAACAGTTAAAATTTGAGAAGATTTGATGTAATAAGACTGCCGTCGTTACTTCCGCCGTTTACCCGATGCAACGGAATTAATTCAACTCTGAGTGCTCTTACGCAGTTTTACGAATTAAAATTTATTTTACTTCGTAAAGTCTCACGACGTCCTTCGAATCCTCAGTTTCAAATTACAATTGAACAACATGATTCAAAATAGGGTTTTCAGGCTAGAGTGTGGCCCGTACACTTTAGATTAAACAGTTAACATCTCAGAAGACTCGATGAAATAAGACAGCCTTCGTTACTCCCGCCGTTTACCCGATGCAACGAAATTAATTCAACTCTGAGTGCTCTTACGAAGTTCAACGAATTAAAATTTATTTTACTTCGTAAAATCTCACGACGTCCTTCGAATCCACAGTTTCAAATTACAATTGAACAACATGACTCAAAATAGGGTTTTCAGGCTAGAGTGTGGCCCGTACACTCTAGACTAAACAGTTAAAATTTGAGAAGATTTGATGTAATAAGACAGCCGTCGTTACTTCCGCCGTTTACCCGATGCAACGGAATTAATTCAACTCTGAGTGCTCTTACGCAGTTTTACGAATTAAAATTTATTTTACTTCGTAAAATCTCACGACGTCCTTCGAATCCTCAGTTTCAAATTACAATTGAACAACATGATTCAAAATAGGGTTTTCAGGCTAGAGTGTGGCCCGTACACTTTAGATTAAACAGTTAACATCTCAGAAGACTCGATGTAATAAGACAGCCTTCGTTACTCCCGCCGTTTACCCGATGCAACGAAATTAATTCAACTTTGAGTGCTCTTACGAAGTTCAACGAATTAAAATTTATTTTACTTCGTAAAATCTCACGACGTCCTTCGAATCCACAGTTTCAAATTACAATTGAACAACATGACTCAAAATAGGGTTTTCAGGCTAGAGTGTGGCCCGTACACTCTAGACTAAACAGTTAAAATTTGAGAAGATTTGATGTAATAAGACAGCCGTCGTTACTTCCGCCGTTTACCCGATGCAACGAAATTAATTCAACTCTGAGTGCTCTTACGAAGTTTTACGAATTAAAATTTATTTTACTTCGTAAAATCTCACGACGTCCTTCGAATCCTCAGTTTCAAATTACAATTGAACAACATGATTCAAAATTAGGGTTTTCAGGCTAGAGTGTGGCCCGTACACTTTAGATTAAACAGTTAACATCTCAGAAGACTCGATGTAATAAGACAGCCTTCGTTACTCCCGCCGTTTACCCGATGCAACGAAATTAATTCAACTTTGAGTGCTCTTACGAAGTTCTACGAATTAAAATTTATTTTACTTCGTAAAATCTCACGACGTCCTTCGAATCCACAGTTTCAAATTACAATTAAACAACATGACTCAAAATAGGGTTTTCAGGCTAGAGTGTGGCCCGTACACTCTAGACTAAACAGTTAAAATTTGAGAAGATTTGATGTAATAAGACAGCCGTCGTTACTTCCGCCGTTTACCCGATGCAACGAAATTAATTCAACTCTGAGTGCTCTTACGAAGTTTTACGAATTAAAATTTATTTTACTTCGTAAAATCTCACGACGTCCTTCGAATCCTCAGTTTCAAATTACAATTGAACAACATGATTCAAAATAGGGTTTTCAGGCTAGAGTGTGGCCCGTACACTTTAGATTAAACAGTTAACATCTCAGAAGACTCGATGTAATAAGACAGCCTTCGTTACTCCCGCCGTTTACCCGATGCAACGAAATTAATTCAACTTTGAGTGCTCTTACGAAGTTCTACGAAATAAATTTATTTTACTTCGTAAAATCTCACGACGTCCTTTGAATCCATAGTTTCAAATTACAATTGAACAACATGACTCAATAGGGTTTTCAGGCTAGATTGTGGCCCGTACACTCTAGACTAAACAGTTAAAATTTGAGAAGATTTGATGTAATAAGACAGCCGTCGTTACTTCCGCCGTTTACCCGATGCAACGAAATTAATTCAACTCTGAGTGCTCTTACGAAGTTTTACGAATTAAAATTTATTTTACTTCGTAAAATCTCACGACGTCCTTCGAATCCTCAGTTTCAAATTACAATTGAACAACATGATTCAAAATTGGGTTTTCAGGCTAGAGTGTGGCCCGTACACTTTAGATTAAACAGTTAACATCTCAGAAGACTCGATGTAATAAGACAGCCTTCGTTACTCCCGCCGTTTACCCGATGCAACGAAATTAATTCAACTTTGAGTGCTCTTACGAAGTTCTACGAATTAAAATTTATTTTACTTCGTAAAATCTCACGACGTCCTTCGAATCCACAGTTTCAAATTACAATTGAACAACATGACTCAAAATAGGGTTTTCAGGCTAGAGTGTGGCCCGTACACTCTAGACTAAACAGTTAAAATTTGAGAAGATTTGATGTAATAAGACTGCCGTCGTTACTTCCGCCGTTTACCCGATGCAACGAAATTAATTCAACTCTGAGTGCTCTTACGAAGTTTTACGAATTAAAATTTATTTTACTTCGTAAAATCTCACGACGTCCTTCGAATCCTCAGTTTCAAATTACAATTGAACAACATGATTCAAAATAGGGTTTTCAGGCTAGAGTGTGGCCCGTACACTTTAGATTAAACAGTTAACATCTCAGAAGACTCGATGTAATAAGACAGCCTTCGTTACTCCCGCCGTTTACCCGATGCAACGAAATTAATTCAACTTTGAGTGCTCTTACGAAGTTCTACGAATTAAAATTTATTTTACTTCGTAAAATCTCACGACGTCCTTCGAATCCACAGTTTCAAATTACAATTGAACAACATGACTCAAAATAGGGTTTTCAGGCTAGAGTGTGGCCCGTACACTCTAGACTAAACAGTTAAAATTTGAGAAGATTTGATGTAATAAGACAGCCGTCGTTACTCCCGCCGTTTACCCGATGCAACGAAATTAATTCAACTCTGAGTGCTCTTACGAAGTTTTACGAATTAAAATTTATTTTACTTCGTAAAATCTCACGACGTCCTTCGAATCCTCAGTTTCAAATTACAATTGAACAACATGATTCAAAATAGGGTTTTCAGGCTAGAGTGTGGCCCGTACACTTTAGATTAAACAGTTAACATCTCAGAAGACTCGATGTAATAAGACAGCCTTCGTTACTCCCGCCGTTTACCGATGCAACGAAATTAATTCAACTTTGAGTGCTCTTACGAAGTTCTACGAATTAAAATTTATTTTACTTCGTAAAATCTCACGACGTCCTTCGAATCCACAGTTTCAAATTACAATTGAACAACATGACTCAAAATAGGGTTTTCAGGCTAGAGTGTGGCCCGTACACTCTAGACTAAACAGTTAAAATTTGAGAAGATTTGATGTAATAAGACAGCGTCGTTACTCCCGCCGTTTACCCGATGCAACGAAATTAATTCAACTCTGAGTGCTCTTACGAAGTTTTACGAATTAAAATTTATTTTACTTCGTAAAATCTCACGACGTCCTTCGAATCCTCAGTTTCAAATTACAATTGAACAACATGATTCAAAATTGGGTTTTCAGGCTAGAGTGTGGCCCGTACACTTTAGATTAAACAGTTAACATCTCAGAAGACTCGATGTAATAAGACAGCCTTCGTTACTCCCGCCGTTTACCCGATGCAACGAAATTAATTCAACTTTGAGTGCTCTTACGAAGTTCTACGAATTAAAATTTATTTTACTTCGTAAAATCTCACGACGTCCTTCGAATCCACAGTTTCAAATTACAATTGAACAACATGACTCAAAATAGGGTTTTCAGGCTAGAGTGTGGCCCGTACACTCTAGACTAAACAGTTAAAATTTGAGAAGATTTGATGTAATAAGACTGCCGTCGTTACTTCCGCCGTTTACCCGATGCAACGGAATTAATTCAACTCTGAGTGCTCTTACGCAGTTTTACGAATTAAAATTTATTTTACTTCGTAAAATCTCACGACGTCCTTCGAATCCTCAGTTTCAAATTACAATTGAACAACATGATTCAAAATAGGGTTTTCAGGCTAGAGTGTGGCCCGTACACTTTAGATTAAACAGTTAACATCTCAGAAGACTCGATGTAATAAGACAGCCTTCGTTACTCCCGCCGTTTACCCGATGCAACGAAATTAATTCAACTTTGAGTGCTCTTACGAAGTTCTACGAATTAAAATTTATTTTACTTCGTAAAATCTCACGACGTCCTTCGAATCCACAGTTTCAAATTACAATTGAACAACATGACTCAAAATAGGGTTTTCAGGCTAGAGTGTGGCCCGTACACTCTAGACTAAACAGTTAAAATTTGAGAAGATTTGATGTAATAAGACAGCCGTCGTTACTTCCGCCGTTTACCCGATGCAACGAAATTAATTCAACTCTGAGTGCTCTTACGAAGTTTTACGAATTAAAATTTATTTTACTTCGTAAAATCTCACGACGTCCTTCGAATCCTCAGTTTCAAATTACAATTGAACAACATGATTCAAAATAGGGTTTTCAGGCTAGAGTGTGGCCCGTACACTTTAGATTAAACAGTTAACATCTCAGAAGACTCGATGTAATAAGACAGCCTTCGTTACTCCCGCCGTTTACCCGATGCAACGAAATTAATTCAACTTTGAGTGCTCTTACGAAGTTCTACGAATTAAAATTTATTTTACTTCGTAAAATCTCACGACGTCCTTCGAATCCACAGTTTCAAATTACAATTGAACAACATGACTCAAAATAGGGTTTTCAGGCTAGAGTGTGGCCCGTACACTCTAGACTAAACAGTTAAAATTTGAGAAGATTTGATGTAATAAGACAGCCGTCGTTACTCCCGCCGTTTACCCGATGCAACGAAATTAATTCAACTTTGAGTGCTCTTACGAAGTTTTACGAATTAAAATTTATTTTACTTCGTAAAATCTCACGACGTCCTTCGAATCCTCAGTTTCAAATTACAATTGAACAACATGATTCAAAATAGGGTTTTCAGGCTAGAGTGTGGCCCGTACACTTTAGATTAAACAGTTAACATCTCAGAAGACTCGATGTAATAAGACAGCCTTCGTTACTCCCGCCGTTTACCCGATGCAACGAAATTAATTCAACTTTGAGTGCTCTTACGAAGTTCTACGAAATAAATTTATTTTACTTCGTAAAATCTCACGACGTCCTTCGAATCCACAGTTTCAAATTACAATTGAACAACATGACTCAAAATAGGGTTTTCAGGCTAGAGTGTGGCCCGTACACTCTAGACTAAACAGTTAAAATTTCAGAAGACTCGATGTAATAAGACAGCCTTCGTTACTCCCGCCGTTACCCTGATGCAACGAAATTAATTCAACTTTGTGTGCTCTCACGAAGTTCTCCGAAATAAAATTTATTTTACTTCATAAAATCTCACGACGTCCTTCGAATCCACAGTTTCAAATTACAATTGAACAACATGACTCAAAATAGGGTTTTCAGGCTAGATTGTGGCCCGTACACTCTAGACTAAACAGTTAAAATTTGAGAAGATTTGATGTAATAAGACAGCCGTCGTTACTCCCGCCGTTTACCCGATGCAACGAAATTAATTCAACTCTGAGTGCTCTTACGAAGTTTTACGAAATAAATTTATTTTACTTCGTAAAATCTCACGACGTCCTTTGAATCCATTGTTTCAAATTACAATTGAACAACATGATTCAAAATAGGGTTTTCAGGCTAGAGTGTGGCCCGTACACTTTAGATTAAACAGTTAACATCTCAGAAGACTCGATGTAATAAGACAGCCTTCGTTACTCCCGCCGTTTACCCGATGCAACGAAATTAATTCAACTCTGAGTGCTCTTACGAAGTTCTACGAAATAAATTTATTTTACTTCGTAAAATCTCACGACGTCCTTCGAATCCTCAGTTTCAAATTACAATTGAACAACATGACTCAAAATAGGGTTTTCAGGCTAGAGTGTGGCCCGTACACTCTAGACTAAACAGTTAAAATCTCAGAAGACTCGATGTAATAAGACAGCCTTCGTTACTCCCGCCGTTTACCTGATGCAACGAAATTAATTCAACTTTGAGTGCTCTTACGAAGTTCTACGAATAAAAATTTATTTTACTTCGTAAAATCTCACGACGTCCTTTGAATCCACAGTTTCAAATTACAATTGAACAACATGACTCAAAATAGGGTTTTCAGGCTAGAGTGTGGCCCGTACACTCTAGACTAAACAGTTAAAATTTGAGAAGATTTGATGTAATAAGACAGCCGTCGTTACTCCCGCCGTTTACCCGATGCAACGAAATTTATTCAACTTTGAGTGCTCTTACGAAGTTCTACGAAATAAATTTATTTTACTTCGTAAAATCTCACGACGTCCTTTGAATCCATGGTTTCAAATTACAATTGAACAACATGACTCAAAATAGGGTTTTCAGGCTAGAGTGTGGCCCGTACACTTTAGATTAAACAGTTAACTCCTCAGAAGACTCGATGTAATAAGACAGCCTTCGTTACTCCCGCCGTTTACCTGATGCAACGAAATTAATTCAACTTTGTGTGGTCTTACGAAGTTCTCCGAAATAAAATTTATTTTACTTCGTAAAATCTCACGACGTCCTTCGAATCCACAGTTTCAAATTACAATTGAACAACATGACTCAAAATAGGGTTTTCAGGCTAGAGTGTGGCCCGTACACTCTAGACTAAACAGTTAAAATTTGAGAAGATTTGATGTAATAAGACAGCCGTCGTTACTCCCGCCGTTTACCCGATGCAACGAAATTAATTCAACTTTGAGTGCTCTTACGAAGTTCTACGAAATAAATTTATTTTACTTCGTAAAATCTCACGACGTCCTTTGAATCCATTGTTTCAAATTACAATTGAACAACATGATTCAAAATAGGGTTTTCAGGCTAGAGTGTGGCCCGTACACTTTAGATTAAACAGTTAACATCTCAGAAGACTCGATGTAATAAGACAGCCTTCGTTACTCCCGCCGTTTACCCGATGCAACGAAATTAATTCAACTTTGAGTGCTCTTACGAAGTTCTACGAATAAAAATTTATTTTACTTCGTAAAATCTCACGACGTCCTTTGAATCCATGGTTTCAAATTACAATTGAACAACATGACTCAAAATAGGGTTTTCAGGCTAGAGTGTGGCCCGTACACTCTAGATTAAACAGTTAAATTCAGAAGACTCGATGTAATAAGACAGCCTTCGTTACTCCCGCCGTTTACCCGATGCAACGAAATTAATTCAACTTTGAGTGCTCTTACGAAGTTCTACGAAATAAAATTTATTTTACTTCGTAAAATCTCACGACGTCCTTCGAATCCACAGTTTCAAATTACAATTGAACAACATGATTCAAAATAGGGTTTTCAGGCTAGAGTGTGGCCCGTACACTCTAGACTAAACAGTTAAAATCTCAGAAGACTCGATGTAATAGACAGCCTTCGTTACTCCCGCCGTTTACCTGATGCAACGAAATTAATTCAACTTTGAGTGCTCTTACGAAGTTCTACGAATAAAAATTTATTTTACTTCGTAAAATCTCACGACGTCCTTTGAATCCACAGTTTCAAATTACAATTGAACAACATGACTCAAAATAGGGTTTTCAGGCTAGAGTGTGGCCCGTACACTCTAGACTAAACAGTTAAAATTTGAGAAGATTTGATGTAATAAGACAGCCGTCGTTACTCCCGCCTTTTACCCGATGCAACGAAATTTATTCAACTTTGAGTGCTCTTACGAAGTTCTACGAAATAAATTTATTTTACTTCGTAAAATCTCACGACGTCCTTTGAATCCATGGTTTCAAATTACAATTGAACAACATGACTCAAAATAGGGTTTTCAGGCTAGAGTGTGGCCCGTACACTTTAGATTAAACAGTTAACTCCTCAGAAGACTCGATGTAATAAGACAGCCTTCGTTACTCCCGCCGTTTACCTGATGCAACGAAATTAATTCAACTTTGTGTGGTCTCACGAAGTTCTCCGAAATAAAATTTATTTTACTTCGTAAAATCTCACGACGTCCTTCGAATCCACAGTTTCAAATTACAATTGAACAACATGACTCAAAATAGGGTTTTCAGGCTAGAGTGTGGCCCGTACACTCTAGACTAAACAGTTAAAATTTCAGAAGACTCGATGTAATAAGACAGCCAACGTTACTCCCGCCGTTTACCCGATGCAACGAAATTAATTCAACTTTGTGTGGCTCTTACGAAGTTCTACGAAATAAAATTTATTTTACTTCGTAAAATCTCACGACGTCCTTCGAATCCTCAGTTTCAAATTACAATTGAACAACATGATTCAAAATAGGGTTTTCAGGCTAGAGTGTGGCCCGTACACTTTAGATTAAACAGTTAACATCTCAGAAGACTCGATGTAATAAGACAGCTTCGTTACTCCCGCCGTTTACCCGATGCAACGAAATTAATTCAACTTTGAGTGCTCTTACGAAGTTCTACGAATTAAAATTTATTTTACTTCGTAAAATCTCACGACGTCCTTCGAATCCACAGTTTCAAATTACAATTGAACAACATGACTCAAAATAGGGTTTTCAGGCTAGAGTGTGGCCCGTACACTCTAGACTAAACAGTTAAAATTTGAGAAGATTTGATGTAATAAGACAGCCGTCGTTACTCCGCCGTTTACCCGATGCAACGAAATTAATTCAACTTTGAGTGCTCTTACGAAGTTTTACGAATTAAAATTTATTTTACTTCGTAAAATCTCACGACGTCCTTCGAATCCTCAGTTTCAAATTACAATTGAACAACATGATTCAAAATAGGGTTTTCAGGCTAGAGTGTGGCCCGTACACTTTAGATTAAACAGTTAAAATCTCAGAAGACTCGATGTAATAAGACAGCCTTCGTTACTCCCGCCGTTTACCCGATGCAACGAAATTAATTCAACTTTGAGTGGCTCTTACGAAGTTCTACGAAATAAATTTATTTTACTTCGTAAAATCTCACGACGTCCTTCGAATCCACAGTTTCAAATTACAATTGAACAACATGACTCAAAATAGGGTTTTCAGGCTAGAGTGGCCCGTACACTTTAGATTAAACAGTTAAAATTTCAGAAGACTCGATGTAATAAGACAGCCTTCGTTACTCCCGCCGTTTACCCGATGCAACGAAATTAATTCAACTTTGAGTGCTCTTACGAAGTTCTACGAATTAAAATTTATTTTACTTCGTAAAATCTCACGACGTCCTTCGAATCCACAGTTTCAAATTACAATTGAACAACATGACTCAAAATAGGGTTTTCAGGCTAGAGTGTGGCCCGTACACTCTAGACTAAACAGTTAAAATTTGAGAAGATTTGATGTAATAAGACAGCCGTCGTTACTCCGCCGTTTACCCGATGCAACGAAATTAATTCAACTTTGAGTGCTCTTACGAAGTTCTACGAATTAAAATTTATTTTACTTCGTAAAATCTCACGACGTCCTTCGAATCCACAGTTTCAAATTACAATTGAACAACATGACTCAAAATAGGGTTTTCAGGCTAGAGTGTGGCCCGTACACTCTAGATTAAACAGTTAAAATCTCAGAAGACTCGATGTAATAAGACAGCCTTCGTTACTCCCGCCGTTTACCCGATGCAACGAAATTAATTCAACTTTGAGTGCTCTTACGAAGTTCTACGAAATAAAATTTATTTTACTTCGTAAAATCTCACGACGTCCTTCGAATCCACAGTTTCAAATTACAATTGAACAACATGACTCAAAATAGGGTTTTCAGGCTAGAGTGTGGCCCGTACACTCTAGACTAAACAGTTAAAATTTGAGAAGATTTGATGTAATAAGACAGCCTTCGTTACTCCCGCCGTTTACCGATGCAACGAAATTAATTCAACCTTGAGTGCTCTTACGAAGTTCTACGAAATAAAATTTATTTTACTTCGTAAAATCTCACGACGTCCTTTGAATCCACAGTTTCAAATTACAATTGAACAACATGACTCAAAATAGGGTTTTCAGGCTAGAGTGTGGCCCGTACACTTTAGATTAAACAGTTAATTCTCAGAAGACTCGATGTAATAAGACAGCCTTCGTTACTCCCGCCGTTTACCCGATGCAACGAAATTAATTCAACTTTGAGTGCTCTTACGAAGTTCTACGAAATTAAAATTATTTTACTTCGTAAAATCTCTCACGACGTCCTTTGAATCCACAGTTTCAAATTACAATTGAACAACATGACTCAAAATAGGGTTTTCAGGCTAGAGTGTGGCCCGTACACTCTAGACTAAACAGTTAAAATTTGAGAAGATTTGATGTAATAAGACAGCCGTCGTTACTCCCGCCGTTTACCCGATGCAACGAAATTAATTCAACTTTGAGTGCTCTTACGAAGTTCTACGAATTAAAATTTATTTTACTTCGTAAAATCTCACGACGTCCTTCGAATCCTCAGTTTCAAATTACAATTGAACAACATGACTCAAAATAGGGTTTTCAGGCTAGAGTGTGCCCGTACACTTTAGATTAAACAGTTAACATCTCAGAAGTTGTAATAAGACAGCCTCGTTACTCCGCCGTTTACCGATGCAACGAAATTATTCAACTTTGAGTGCTCTTACGAAGTTCTACGAATTAAAATTTATTTTACTTCGTAATCTCACGACGTCCTTCGAATCCAGTTTCAAATTACAATTGAACAACATGACTCAAAATAGGGTTTTCAGGCTAGAGTGTGGCCCGTACACTCTAGATTAAACAGTTAAAATTTGAGAAGACTCGATGTAAGACAGCCTTCGTTACTCCCGCCGTTTACCCGATGCAACGAAATTAATTCAACTTTGAGTGCTCTTACGAAGTTCTACGAATTAAAATTTATTTTACTTCGTAAATCTCACGACGTCCTTCGAATCCTCAGTTTCAAATTACAATTGAACAACATGACTCAAAATAGGGTTTTCAGGCTAGAGTGTGGCCCGTACACTCTAGATTAAACAGTTAACATCTCAGAAGATTTGATGTAATAAGACAGCCTTTCGTTACTCCCGCCGTTTACCCGATGCTACGAAATTAATTCAACTCTGAGTGCTCTTACGAAGTTCTACGAATTAAAATTTATTTTACTTCGTAAAATCTCACGACGTCCTTCGAATCCACAGTTTCAAATTACAATTGAACAACATGATTCAAAATAGGGTTTTCAGGCTAGAGTGTGGCCCGTACACTCTAGATTAAACAGTTAACATCTCAGAAGACTCGCTGTAATAAGACAGCCTTCGTTACTCCCGCCGTTTACCCGATGCAACGAAATTAATTCAACTCTGAGTGCTCTTACGAAGTTCAACGAATTAAAATTTATTTTACTTCGTAAATCTCACGACGTCCTTCGAATCCACAGTTTCAAATTACAATTGAACATTCAAATTACAATTGAACAACATGACTCAAAATAGGGTTTTCAGGCTAGAGTGTGGCCCGTACACTCTAGACTAAACAGTTAAATTGAGAAGATTTGATGTAATAAGAAGCCGTCGTTACTCCGCCGTTTACCCGATGCAACGAAATTAATTCAACTTTGAGTGCTCTTACGAAGTTCTACGAATTAAAATTTATTTTACTTCGTAAATCTCACGACGTCCTTCGAATCCACAGTTTCAAATTACAATTGAACAACATGACTCAAAATTGGGTTTTCAGGCTAGAGTGTGGCCCGTACACTTTAGATTAAACAGTTAACATCTCAGAAGACTCGCTGAAATAAGACAGCCTTCGTTACTCCCGCCGTTTACCCGATGCAACGAAATTAATTCAACTTTGAGTGCTCTTACGAAGTTCAACGAAATAAAATTTATTTTACTTCGTAAAATCTCACGACGTCCTTGAATCCAGTTTCAAATTACAATTGAACAACATGACAAATAGGGTTTTCAGGCTAGAGTGTGGCCCGTACACTCTAGACTAAACAGTTAAAATTTGAGAAGATTTGATGTAATAAGACTATCGTTACTCCCCGTTTACCCGATGCAACGAAATTAATTCAACTTTGAGTGCTCTTACGAAGTTCTACGAATTAAAATTTATTTTACTTCGTAAATCTCACGACGTCCTTTCGAATCAGTTTCAAATTACAATTGAACAACATGACTCAAAATAGGGTTTTCAGGCTAGAGTGTGGCCCGTACACTTTAGATTAAACAGTTAACATCTCAGAAGACTCGATGTAATAAGACAGCCTTCGTTACTCCCGCCGTTTACCTGATGCAACGAAATTAATTCAACTTTGGTCTCACGAAGTTCTCCGAAATAAAATTTATTTTACTTCGTAAAATCTCACGACGTCCTTCGAATCCACAGTTTCAAATTACAATTGAACAACATGACTCAAAATAGGGTTTTCAGGCTAGATTGTGGCCCGTACACTCTAGACTAAACAGTTAAAATTTGAGAAGATTTGATGTAATAAGACAGCCGTCGTTACTCCGCCGTTTACCCGATGCAACGAAATTAATTCAACTTTGAGTGCTCTTACGAAGTTCTACGAAATAAATTTATTTTACTTCGTAAAATCTCACGACGTCCTTTGAATCCAGTTTCAAATTACAATTGAACAACATGACTCAAAATAGGGTTTTCAGGCTAGAGTGTGGCCCGTACACTCTAGACTAAACAGTTAAAATTTGAGAAGATTTGATGTAATAAGACAGCCTTCGTTACTCCCGCCGTTTACCCGATGCAACGAAATTAATTCAACTTTGAGTGCTCTTACGAAGTTCTACGAATAAAATTTATTTTACTTCGTAAAATCTCACGACGTCCTTTGAATCCACAGTTTCAAATTACAATTGAACAACATGACTCAAAATAGGGTTTTCAGGCTAGAGTGTGGCCCGTACACTCTAGATTAAACAGTTAAAATTTCGAGAAGACTCGATGTAATAAGACAGCCTTCGTTACTCCGCCGTTTACCCGATGCAACGAAATTAATTCAACTTTGAGTGCTCTTACGAAGTTCTACGAAATAAAATTTATTTTACTTCGTAAAATCTCACGACGTCCTTCGAATCCACAGTTTCAAATTACAATTGAACAACATGACTCAAAATAGGGTTTTCAGGCTAGAGTGTGGCCCGTACACTCTAGACTAAACAGTTAAAATTTGAGAAGATTTGATGTAATAAGACAGCTTCGTTACTCCCGCCGTTTACCGATGCAACGAAATTTATTCAACTTTGAGTGCTCTTACGAAGTTCTACGAAATAAAATTTATTTTACTTCGTAAAATCTCACGACGTCCTTCGAATCCAGTTTCAAATTACAATTGAACAACATGACTCAAAATAGGGTTTTCAGGCTAGAGTGTGGCCCGTACACTCTAGACTAAACAGTTAAAATTTGAGAAGATTTGATGTAATAAGACAGCCTTCGTTACTCCCGCCGTTTACCCGATGCAACGAAATTAATTCAACTTTGAGTGCTCTTACGAAGTTCTACGAATTAAAATTTATTTTACTTCGTAAATCTCACGACGTCCTTCGAATCCACAGTTTCAAATTACAATTGAACAACATGACTCAAAATAGGGTTTTCAGGCTAGAGTGTGGCCCGTACACTCTAGACTAAACAGTTAAAATTTGAGAAGATTTGATGTAATAAGACAGCCTTCGTTACTCCCGCCGTTTACCCGATGCAACGAAATTTATTCAACTTTGAGTGCTCTTACGAAGTTCTACGAAATAAATTTATTTTACTTCGTAAAATCTCACGACGTCCTTCGAATCCACAGTTTCAAATTACAATTGAACAACATGACTCAAAATAGGGTTTTCAGGCTAGAGTGTGGCCCGTACACTTTAGATTAAACAGTTAACATCTCAGAAGACTCGATGTAATTAAGACAGCCTTCGTTACTCCCGCCGTTTACCCGATGCAACGAAATTAATTCAACTTTGTGTGCTCTTACGAAGTTCTCCGAAATAAATTTATTTTACTTCGTAAAATCTCACGACGTCCTTCGAATCCACAGTTTCAAATTACAATTGAACAACATGACTCAAAATAGGGTTTTCAGGCTAGAGTGTGGCCCGTACACTCTAGACTAAACAGTTAAAATTTGAGAAGATTTGATGTAATAAGACAGCCGTCGTTACTCCCGCCGTTTACCCGATGCAACGAAATTAATTCAACTTGAGTGCTCTTACGAAGTTCTACGAATTAAATTTATTTTACTTCGTAAAATCTCACGACGTCCTTCGAATCCAGTTTCAAATTACAATTGAACAACATGACTCAAAATAGGGTTTTCAGGCTAGAGTGTGGCCCGTACACTTTAGACTAAACAGTTAAAATCTCAGAAGACTCGATGTAATAAGACAGCCTTCGTTACTCCCGCCGTTTACCGATGCAACGAAATTATTCAACTTTGAGTGCTCTTACGAAGTTCTACGAAATAAATTTATTTTACTTCGTAAAATCTCACGACGTCCTTTGAATCCATAGTTTCAAATTACAATTGAACAACATGACTCAAAATAGGGTTTTCAGGCTAGAGTGTGGCCCGTACACTCTAGATTAAACAGTTAAATTTTCAGAAGACTCGATGTAATAAGACAGCCTTCGTTACTCCCGCCGTTTACCTGATGCAACGAAATTAATTCAACTTTGTGTGCTCTTACGAAGTTCTACGAAATAAAATTTATTTTACTTCGTAAAATCTCACGACGTCCTTCGAATCCACAGTTTCAAATTACAATTGAACAACATGACTCAAAATAGGGTTTTCAGGCTAGAGTGTGGCCCGTACACTCTAGACTAAACAGTTAAAATTTGAGAAGATTTGATGTAATAAGACAGCCGTCGTTACTCCCGCCTTTTACCCGATGCAACGAAATTTATTCAACTTTGAGTGCTCTTACGAAGTTCTACGAGATAAATTTATTTTACTTCGTAAAATCTCACGACGTCCTTTGAATCCATGGTTTCAAATTACAATTAAACAACATGACTCAAAATAGGGTTTTCAGGCTAGAGTGTGGCCCGTACACTTTAGATTAAACAGTTAACTCCTCAGAAGACTCGATGTAATTAGACAGCCTTCGTTACTCCCGCCGTTTACCTGATGCAACGAAATTAATTCAACTTTGTGTGGTCTCACGAAGTTCTCCGAAATAAAATTTATTTTACTTCATAAAATCTCACGACGTCCTTCGAATCCACAGTTTCAAATTACAATTGAACAACATGACTCAAGATAGGGTTTTCAGGCTAGATTGTGGCCCGTACACTCTAGACTAAACAGTTAAAATTTGAGAAGATTTGATGTAATAAGACAGCTATCGTTACTCCCGCCGTTTACCCGATGCAACGAAATTAATTCAACTTTGAGTGCTCTTACGAAGTTCTACGAGATAAATTTATTTTACTTCGTAAAATCTCACGACGTCCTTTGAATCCATGGTTTCAAATTACAATTGAACAACATGACTCAAAATAGGGTTTTCAGGCTAGAGTGTGGCCCGTACACTTTAGATTAAACAGTTAACATCTCAGAAGACTCGATGTAATAAGACAGCCTTCGTTACTCCCGCCGTTTACCCGATGCAACGAAATTAATTCAACTTTGAGTGCTCTTACGAAGTTCTACGAAATAAATTTATTTTACTTCGTAAAATCTCACGACGTCCTTCGAATCCACAGTTTCAAATTACAATTGAACAACATGATTCAAAATAGGGTTTTCAGGCTAGAGTGTGGCCCGTACACTTTAGATTAAACAGTTAACTCCTCAGAAGACTCGATGTAATTAGACAGCCTTCGTTACTCCCGCCGTTTACCTGATGCAACGAAATTAATTCAACTTTGTGTGGTCTCACGAAGTTCTCCGAAATAAAATTTATTTTACTTCATAAAATCTCACGACGTCCTTCGAATCCACAGTTTCAAATTACAATTGAACAACATGACTCAAAATAGGGTTTTCAGGCTAGAGTGTGGCCCGTACACTCTAGACTAAACAGTTAAAATTTGAGAAGATTTGATGTAATAAGACAGCTATCGTTACTCCCGTCTTTTACCCGATGCAACGAAATTTATTCAACTTTGAGTGCTCTTACGAAGTTCTACGAGATAAATTTATTTTACTTCGTATTATCTCACGACGTCCTTTTAATCCATGGTTTCAAATTACAATTAAACAACATGACTCAAAATAGGGTTTTCAGGCTAGGGTGTGGCCTGTACACTCTAGACTAAACAGTTTAAATTTGAGAAGGTTTGATGTAATAAGACAGCCTTCGTTACTCCCGCCTTTTACCCGATGCATCGAAATTTATTCAACTTTGAGTGCTCTTAAGAAGTTCTACGAAATAAATTTATTTTACTTCGTAATCTCTCACGACGTCCTTTGAATACATGGTTTCAAATTACAATTAAACAACATGACTCAAAATAGGGTTTTCAATCTAGAGTGTGGCCCGTACACTCTAGACTAAACAGTTAATGCCTCAGAAGAATCGATGTAATAAGACAGCCTTCGTAACTCCCGCCGTTTACCTAATGCAACGAAATGAAATCAACTTTATGTGGTCTCAAGAAATTCTACGAATTAAAATTAATTTTGCTTCGTAAAATTTCACGACGTCCTTTGAATCCACAGTTTCAAATTACAATTGAACAACATGACTCAAAATTGGGTTTTCAGGCTAGAGTGTGGCCCGTACACTTTAGATTTAACAGTCAACTCCTCAGAAGACTCAATGTAATTCGACAGCCAACGTTACTCCCGCCGTTTACCCAATGCAAGTAAATTAATTCAACTTTGTGTGGTTCTTCGAAGTACTACGAATTCAAATTTATTTTAATTCGTGCTGAACGTGTAATTAGAACTTTAAAAAGTAAATTATATAAATTATTTACAATGAATGCGTCATATAATTGGATAAAAATTCTTGATGACGTCACTAAAGATTACAATAATACACTACACTGAACGATAAAGATATAAATTAAGAATAATTTAGAGCAGGTATAGTCAAGAGTTCCACTTTAAGAGAGTGATTATCTAATGCACTAGTTTTAATTTAATTATAGTGATAGTCTTTCATTCAAAAATGTCTAATCTCTACTCAATGTGCTTACAAGTAGTGGCGAAAAACTTGACAATTGACAATTTTTCGCTACCAAAATTATATGAATTATTACCTAGAACTATAGTTAGTGATTTGTTAGACGAATTCAGTGCGGAAAAATGAACAGAAGTTTGGATTGAAGTTGAAGAAACAGAAGATACAGAAGGCTATGAAAAATTTTTGGAACTAATACCAAACCATGATTTATATGATTTAGATAATTTTCCATTTGGTGACCAAGTAAATTGAGAGAATTTATTGAAGTTCTTTCTTTGGTTACCTAGTTATAGAGAAATTTATAGAGCTAAACATCTTTGTATTACGTACACTTTTTATAAATATATAAATTTGAGAATTTGTGAAAAGTGCTATAATAATTATAAACCAAATGAGAATGAAATTTTCAAAAAAATTCATTTTCATAAAGGTCTCAAGAGAGACTCCATACAAAATTACGTTAAACATGATCATTCTTGGTGTGATTTTTGTTTAAAAACTCCTCTTTTACAAATTATGTCTTACACGCAGTGTTGTAAACAAATTCATAGAAAGTCTATGAATATGATAGAATTTAATACGTCTTCATCGGATGATGAAGATTAATTAAATATGATTTTCTATATAAAGTTATTAAAAAATATTTTTCAATAATTAGTTTTTCAATTTTTCAATGATTAGTTTACCGTTTATAGTTATAAATTATTATATTATTATTATTATTATTATTATTATTATTATTATTATTATTATTATATAATAAATTGTATATTTTCAATAAAAAGTATACAATTTACTTTTTGCGTTCTCATTCAAATTTCATATTTAAAAGTCAGGCTAGGCTAGGCTAGGCTAATTTGACAACGTAAATTTTGTTTGTTGACAACAATAAAAACAACTTTTTTCAAATTTGCCGCCGTTTCCGCTGTTTACAGGTCTACAAATTGACATTAGTTACTAGAATTTTAGGTTGGCATGAAATCAGGGGGTATTTAGTTGTATAGATTTTAGGTTGGCATGAAATCAGGGGGAATTTACTTGCATAGATTTTAAGTTGGCAGAAAGTCTGGGGGAATTTACTTTTCTAGATTTTAAGTTGGTCGATTTGAAATTTCAAATCTCCCGCGCCGTGACGTCACTTCCCAATGTCAATTGGCGGGAGAATTTGAAAATTGGCTCCCACTTCCTGGTCCAGAACATACATATTTATACTACTAAGAAAAGGTGTGCTACCATATGAGTACTTTAATTGTTGGAAACGTTTAGAAGAGACGTCATTACCAGCGCAAGAAAAATTTAACAGTCGATTTTCGATGAAATTATGCTCTGATGAAGATTACAAACATGCACAGAATGTGTGGCAACAATTCAATTGTCAAAATTTATGGGACTACATGAAATTGAACTTGATAACGGATGTATTGCTGTTGACTGATATTTTTCAAAATTTCCGCAAAGTCTGTCAAAAAATATACAATTTGGATCCTTGTCATTATTACACAGCACCCGGATTATCATGGAACGCCATGTTGAAATATACTCAAATAAAAATTGAATTATTAACCGATATCAATATGCATACATTTATTAAAAGAGGTATACGTGGTATACGTGACTCATCTGAACCAAGTACGTATTTAATGTATTTAGATGCTAACAATCTATATGGTTGGGCCATGTCACAACCACAACCCTATGGTGGGTTTCAATGGGTCGAAGACATTGAATCAATTGATATAATGAAAATTCCAACAAATTCCGATATAGGTTACATCTTCGAAGTGGATGTAGAATATCCAAAAGGTCTACACGATCAGCACAATGATCTTCCATTTTGTCCGGAGAATAAGATTAGTTCAAATGCAAAATATTCCAAATTGATTACTGATCTAACAAATAAAAATAAATATATAATACATTATAGAAATATACAGCAGTGTGTCAAGCATGGTTTGAAAATTAATCAAATTCATCGAATATTACAATTTAAACAATCGTGTTGGTTGAAAAAATATATCGATCTGAATACACATCATCGTACATTGGCCAAAAATACGTTTGAGAAAATTTTTTTTAAATTACTAAATAATGCAGTGTACGGTAAAACTATGGAGAATGTAGATAAAAGAAAAGACATCTAATTGATTACAGAGTGGGAGAGTTGTGGAAAGAGATTGGGTGCACTTGCACTGATTGCCAAACCACATTTCCATAGTGTAGCCCATTTTACACCTAAAATGGTGGCAATTCAGTTGAATCGTGTCAAGACCTGTTACAATAAACCAATTTATATTGGTTTTACAGTATTGGAATTATCAAAATGGTTGAAGTACGATTTTCATTATGAATACATGAAACCAAAATACAACGATAAATTACTATTAAATTATATAGATACGGATTCACTTATTTATACCATCAAAACTGATGATTTCTACAATGATATTAGGGATGACATAGATATTTATTTCGATACATCTGAGTATGCAAAAGAGAATCCATACAATTTACCATTGAAAAATAAAAAAATTGTTGGATTTATGAAAGATGAAAATAATGGTAAAATAATGAGAGAATTTATTGGTTTAAAATCGAAAATGTATTCAATTGACGTTATTGATGGTAAATTGATCAAGAAAGCTAAAGGTGTAAAGAAAACTGTTATTAACGG
The DNA here is from genome assembly GCA_020740385.1 of Mylabris phalerata. Lineage (NCBI taxonomy): Eukaryota > Metazoa > Arthropoda > Insecta > Coleoptera > Meloidae > Mylabris > Mylabris phalerata. The sequence goes on from JAJEOX010000134.1 coordinate 155,800, forward strand.
TTTCAATTTAGATGACTATCGAGACTGTCTGTATAAAAAGAGGATTTTTTATGGTAACATGTCCACATTTAGATCCGTCGTTCACAATATCTATACACAAAATTTGAACAAGATTGCTCTTAGTCATTTTGATGATAAAAGATGTATTAGAGAAGATGGTATATCAACATTTGCCTGGGGACATTACCACATAGAAGAATAATTCAATAATTATTACACTATAATAAATTTTAATGATTTAATTATTTGTTTCAATAATTATTTTTATTTCAATGATACGTTTCTTCTGTTGTCGTTGTTGTTGTTGTTGTTGTTGTTGGCGGTGTTGTCGTTGTTGTTGTTGCTTCTGTTGTTGATATTGTTGCTGTTGTTCTATCAATTGTTCTACCCCCTGTTGCTGTTGTTGTCGTTGAAATTGTCGTTCTTGTTGACGTTGTTGTTGTTGTCGTTGTTGTTGTCGCTGTTTTTCTTGCTGGTCCCGTTCCCGTAATATTTCACTTATTTTTTGATGGTATTGTCGATCTAGTTGTTGTTTACAATAATTTGAAATTAATATAAATATCTATAAGTTATAAATGAATACTTACATTGTTCTTTTTTCTGAAAATGCTCGAATTGAGTTGTTATTAAATAATCGAATTGATCTGCGGTGATCTCTTCACCTTCGAAAACTGTTTTATGATATTTAATTAAAAATTAATTATAAATTAAATGTATGTTGTAAATGAATATGTATTTACATATAATTTCTCTTGAATTCATTTTTAACACAAACTAAATTCACCAAATTAAATTTTTGTTCGGCACTTGACGATGTACTGTCTAATTGATTTACTTTAAGACTGGTTGATCTTATACATATATTATTGTGATTGCAATTCAGCATTCTTATCAAGAAGATTTCTTATAGAAAGGATCCATTGTTACAATTTCTTTTATTTGAAAACTGTTAGAAAAATATATGCATCTATGATTTTCTTATTATTTGAAAAACGATGTATTCTTAATGGTTGACTTTGTTATATTTTTATATTAAAAAATATAATATACTATTAACATTGTCCCTTTATTATCATATTTTACCGTATATAAATGTTAGTGATTCATGATAATTTTAAAGATGTAAGTAAACCAAAAATTATTCGAATTATAAATTAATAGAGAGATCTGTACTTTGTGTCTGTATGAAAGTCATCGAAAAGAGATATTACAGCAGAAACACACCAAATTTCCACTAATTATTATTGCTTTGCTTTAAATTTAATTCGTACTGTATATTTTTGTGATTGCAATTCAGCATGCTTATCAAGAAGATTTCTTAAACAAAAGAAATCTTTTAATATTAATAAATGAACAATGCAGGTATTCATTACCTATAAATTATATATACATTCTTTTATTTGAAAATTGTTAGAAAAATATATACATCTATGATTTTCTTATTATTTGAAAAATGATGTATTCTTAATGATTGACTTAGTTAAATTTTTATATTAAAAAATATATTATACTATTTACATTATCCCTTTGTTATCATATTTTACCGAATATAAACGTTAGTGATTCATGATAATTTTAAAGATGTAAGTAAACCAAAAACTATTCGAATTATAAATTAATAGAGAGATCTGTACTTTGTGTCTGTATGAAAGTCATCGAAAAGAGATATTACAGCAGAAACACACCAAATATCCACTAATAATTATTGATTTGCAAAAAATTTATTTCATACTGTATATTTTTGTGATTGCAATTCTGCATGCTTATCAAGAAGATTTCTTTAACAAAGGAAATTTTTTAACATCAATAAATGAACAATGCAGGTATTCATTATCTATAAATTATATATACATTCTTTTATTTGAAAATTGTTAAAAAACAATATACATATATTGTCAATGTTTTTGTTCATCCAACTATGCCAACTAAAGTAGACTTTGTGTGCCCTTCCTGTAAGGGTGAAAGTGATGAAAGGTGTGAACAATGTTATTGGTACCTTTATCAAAAACTTGTCAATAAGGAAGGGTACAAACATTTAAAGTGGCAAGGTGCAGCATCAGGGGACGACGACGACAACACCGATTAATAATTGGTGAATTTTTCAATTATTATGTCTAATTATTATTATTATTAGGACTTTTTTCAAATTTGCTTGAAAATCACATGCTATTGATCTTCTTAAAAGTCAAGTCAGGCTAGGCTGGTCTAGGCTGGGCTAATTTCTCCTCCGAGGGTCGCTACCTTGTCGTGGTGGAGGAGCTCAGTACCCACCCCCCTGTTGGGAGTGGGGAAGCTAGGAGCGACCCAAACATGGCATGGATATGTACAAGAGAAGGACCAACGTTTACTATGCAGGGGAGGGAAACCCCAGTACCGGTCGAGTGTCTGGTGGTGGAGCAGGCCAGCCTCGACCGTCATCCAGCGACTGCGGCTCTCCTTCGGTAGGTGACCAGGCCGGAGGGATAACACGGTCTACTGGAAAAACGCAGACAGGGAGGAATAAAGCGAAGGGACAGCACTTGAAGCTAGACGTGATACCACCGCAAACTTCAACGTCGTTACCAACAAAGCCGAATGTGAGAGTGGTCGATTTTACGTGGGACGAAATGTCCCAAAGATCGAAAAAGAGAGGTAGGGAGTCCGATGTAATGGAAGATTTGGTATTGGAGGTGACAAAGTCACTTAAGAAAAAACTATGGGAAAACATAGTGGAAATCGGAATGGATGTAGAGAGTCTACGCTCAGTAAAGGTAGGCGATCGCAGCCTTAAAAAAGACACAGCCGATATAATGGAGAGGCTTAGCAGTAAACTAAGCCCGATAATGACCGAGAATATGCAGAGGTTGCTGTGCGAGATAGATGAGAGCTCTGTACCGGTAAGCAAAAGAAGCATGACGACTGCAGAAAGTGAAATCCAAATTGAGGTGAGCCAGCATAAGGAAACAAAAGAGGTAAGCTGCCAGACCGATTTTGTTAGGTATGCTTCGGTGGTTAGTAGTAAGCCTGTGGTAACGCGGGGTATGTTGAAATCCGTAAACTCCTTTAAAGATTTTGAGGAAATTCGCAGCTTCAATTGGCCAGGCCATCTGTTTGAAAATATCAGTATCGTTGTCGGTAATCCGCTGGAAACGACGGATCCCTGCGAGCTGGTTATTGTCGAAGAACAAGATGTGGAAATGCGGAAAAGCATTCAGAACCAATACGGTAGTAAATATCCTGAGTTAAAAGAACCATGCGAACAAGACTTGGAAGTGTTGGAATTCACAACAAATATTAGACGAAATGGCGAAACAAAAACCAAGGCCAAAACTATAATTAAGGTGATTACGAATGGCACCGAAGAACATCTCTGGCACCTCTTCAACCGTGTTAAAGATATGGTAGATCCGGGGACAATTAAACAAATAACCGCACATAAGATCTCTCAACTGAATGGTGATATCATGTCAAGAATGCTACAGACAATTTTTGTCAGCTCAGACATTAAAATAAATCTTTATGTACCAAGAAATTCTACAAAAAAGAGTAGGGCTGATGGTCAAAGTCGTGAGTATAACACTCATGCGATTATGTTATCCAGTCAAAGTAAGAAATTTACGGAATTACTTGGGAATGTTAAGCAAGTACTACATAGCGAAGAAGACAAGAAATCTATCAGAATGATTAGGAATACTAAAGAGGGTAAGTTATTAATAATAACTGACAAAGATAGCACTGCCACTAACCTGCTTAAAGATAAACTCAAAACAATAGAGAATGTGAAAGTCCGACATACAGGGTCAGCAGCTGAAAAAACAAAAGCATTCTACATAAGAGACGTAGATGCCACTACAACAAAGCAGGAGGTCGAGCAGTACGTGAAAGCTGCCCTCGACACGACTCCTAGAATGATTAAAATAGGGGATTTACGGCCTAGTAGAAACGATACGCAGACGACAACAGTTACAATTGACGAAATTGCAGCGAAGACGTTAATTAACAAAAAATTAATTTCTGCAGGTTTGGTAAAAACACGGGTAGAGGAAAGACTGCAGGTTGATCAATGCTACAGATGCCTTGAGTATGGGCATGTAGCAAGGAACTGCAATGGAAAAGAGAAAGCAAACTGCTGCTATAATTGTGGCCAAGAAGGTCACAAGACTGCGGAATGTAAGAACGAAGAGAGATGCCCAATATGCGATATGGATGGACATAGAATGGGCACAGGCAAATGCGAGGACTTTAGAAAGGCCCTAAAAGACACTAGAAGACGCCTAATGACCAACGACTTCGAAGACGATGTCTTCTTCGATTAGACTTTTTAAGTTTGTGATGTCTGACTGTGATATAATTTATTTAGAGATTTATTTATTTATCCTTATAGAGTTTTATTTATTGTTTTTACTATTTATATACCTCGGGCCTTATACACCCGAGGGATCAGATGATATTTGCAGGACGTATGCTGCACGTGTGATTTTTGGCTGTGATATTTATAGTACAGAGTTTTATTTATTTATTTATATATTTATTTACTCAGAAGATTAAATTTACACTTTTAGAGTTCATATTTACAGATACATTTATTTACCTATTTATTTATTTATTAGTATATGTTGTGTAATGTTACAGTGTCTAGCTCACCTGAGTCTTGTCCATAAACTCTTCAGCCATGTTCAAGATTCTAAAAATTAATTGTAATAATTCAGTTCGGTCGCAAGATCTAGCTATAGCTCTAGCCCTGGAAAAAAAAGTTGATTTCATCACAGTGACAGAATTTAACAAAAAATCTGCAAAACATAAAAGAAACTTTTACAAAAACAGAAAGGAGACAGCTGGTATTATAAGACTTACCCGAAACCATAAGGTTTATAAGTACGGAGACGGGGACTGTTTTTTATGGGTAGAGTTGGAAGACTGATATATTTACAGTATCTATATTAGCCCAAACTGTGGTATGGAGGCATTCCAACGACATGTCACAGAGATTGAAGTCGACCTGAAAAAGAAGAATAAATGTGTGATCATTACGGGAGACTTTAATTCAAAGCACCCAATGTGGGGTGGCTTAATCAGAGACAACAGAGGGCAGTACTTATTGGACTGGATAAATTCGATGGATATCTGCGTACTTAATGACGGGAAAAAGCCTACCGTAGTTCGACACAATGGAATATCTTTCGTAGATTAGACAATGGTGTCACCAGAAGTAGCACCGCAGGTTAACTGCTGGATGATCCTTGACGATGAGACACTCAGTGACCATCGGTATATAATGTTTGAAATTGGGGATAAAGAAAGGAATAAGAATGATTATGTTGCCACCCAATTGAATATGTCTGACTGTGAACAGCTACTTGATTTGAATATCGATTGTTTTACGGGTATTAAGGATGTCCAAAGTGTTACAAAAATGATCCAGAACGCTATGAAGGACAGTTCCCGAAAAATGGGAACAGATAGATCTCAGTCATATTGGTGGAATGAAGAGATCAAGAACTTGAGACACGCGGTCCTCAGAAGCCGTAAGGCGTACCAGAGGGCAACCAGAAATCAGCAGAGTAATGCAGATGAGGCTAGAGCAACGTATAAGCAGTTAAAAAAAGAACTATGTACAAAAATAACAAAAGCCAAGAAAGAGAAATGGGATGAATTGTGCGACAGGTTGAACGATGATGTGTTTGGTGATGCCTACAAAATCGTAACGAAACTGCCTGACCCAAAGACTGATCTATCAGACGAAGGGAAGGTAAAGCTCTTTAGGGAACTCTTTATTCATAGTGTAGGTCCTCTATTTAATATGATAAATGTCCCAAACCCTAATCTATTTACAGAGGAGGAGATACTGATAGCGGCAAACAGGCTGAAGAATTAGAAAGCGCCGGGTCCCGATAGGATCACCCACGAGGTCATTAAAATGGTTATTAACAGAGACACAGTATTTTTTCAATACTTTTTTAATGACCTACTGGTCACAGGGAAATTCCCCGTGGAATGGAAAGCGGCCTGGTTGGTATTGGTTGAAAAGCCTAAGAAAATCTGGGATGAGCCGACCAAGTATAGGCCAATATGACTAATTGACGTTTTGGGTAAAGTCTTTGAAAATTTAATTAACTGTAGGCTCTTAGAAGAAATCGCAAATAGGGGTGATTTTTCGCCAAATCAGTTTGGTTTTAGGCGTGGCAGATCCACGATTGATGCAGTTCGGGAGGTGATCAAGCCTGTGTACAAAAACGGCGGATTGGACAAGCCGGGATTCACTGCACTCATACTTATTGATGTCCAGAACGCTTTTAACACTGCGTCGTGGCAGATCATTATTGATAAATTGGAGAGAATGCGTATCTCTCAGTACTTGATAAATTTGATTAAAAATTATTTGTCCTCTAGGTCCTTTATCATAAGCAAAGATCTGGAAATGTGTATTGGTGGGGGCATTCCACAGGGTTCGGTCTTAGGACCGACTCTGTAGAATGTGCTCTACGACGACGTGATGTCCTTGGATATGCCAGAAGGTGTGCGGGTTATCTGCTACGCGGATGACCTAGCTTTAGTGGCCACGGCTGGTAGCGACAGATTGTTGATGACGAGAGTTGATGCTGCTCTTGATGCGGTGAGTGAATGGATGGCTCGCAATAAACTGGAGGTGGCGACCCAGAAGACAGTGGCCGTGATGTTAAACTACTGCAAAAGAAAACCAAATATCAGATTTATGTTCAACAACAATATCATTGTACCTACCAAGAGCGTGAAATATTTGGCTGTTGTGGTCGACAGACATTTAACTTTCGCAGAACACATCGAAGAAACTGTGCAAAAGGCGTTCAAAGTCATCAACGTTCTAAATCGATCATTGCCAAACATAAAAGGCCCAAAAGAGGGCAAGAGACGCGTGCTTTGCATGGCGGTTCACTCGATCTTATTGTATGGAGCTCCAGTTTGGTATAATGCTTTAAGGCTGGATTCGATTAAAAAGAGAATGATTTCGTCACAGCGTGCAATGTGTCTGCGGGCGGTCTGTGGATACAGAACCATTCCCGCAGAAGCCGCAACAGTAGTATCGGGAGTAGTACCAATCCAGTTGTTAGTTGAGGAAAGGAGAAGGATCTTTGAGGCCAGATCCGCTGATCGAGCTAAGGAGCGTAACCGAACCATTAAGCAGTGGCAGCGGGAGTGGTCCTGCAACGCCGATCATGCCATGTGGACCAGAAAAATAATTGTAGATTTATCGACTTGGTGTAACACACGCCACGGTAATTTAGATTACTTTATAACTCAAGTGTTGACAGTACACGGAGCCTTTGCGGAGTATCTGCATCGTTTTAACCGATGGCCGGATGATCGCTGTACGTGCTGTTCGGCAACGGACAGTGTGGAGCATGCTGTGTTTGAATGTCGAATGGTGGATGATCTGAGACTGAGTCTCCAGAACAGTGTTGGTGAGGTTACTGTCGGCAACTTAGTCCCTCTGATGCTTGTGAACGAAAGTAATTGGAACAGCATAGGTCTCTTTTGTAATAAAATGATTCAAAGGACAGACAGGGAATTCGATAGGATCAGGAGGGAGCAAAGATTTTAATTATTATGATTGTTACTTACCTTTTTCCTTTTCTGTTTTTGTTGTAGAATATTGTTAGCCGCTCTTAGCTTCCCCAATCCTTTAAGGGTTGGGTACTGAGCTCTCCCACCTCTTCCTTCGGAAGAGGAAAGCGAAGACTTGAGCCCCCCCTATGTAGACTTCAAAGGAGGATCGCATCGTTGGTTTTGGGGATGAGAGACAATACCCACCCCGATGAAATGCTTCGGTGGTCCCGGGGTGGAGAGAGGAGAAGAGGAGAAGTTTTAGTAGGTAGGCACGGCGATGGGAACCCCAACCACGCCGAGAGAGTCCCACACTCCCAGTCGGCACTGGGCCGACTGGGGTTATTCTATAAAAGATTTCTCCTCCTCCAGAAAAAAAAAAAAAGGCTGGGCTAATTTGACAACGTAAATTTTGTTTGTTGACAACAATAAAAACAACTTTTTTCGAATTTGCCGCCGTTTCCGCTGTTTACAGCGACCGGAAGTGCCGGTGGACCGGAAGTGACGTGTATTGTTGGTTGCACATATGTCAAACAGGGGCGCCCCCTTTACGCAGCCCCTAAAATCTGTCTAATTGAAGCGCCCTCTACATGCAGCCCTCTAAACCTGAAGCGCCCTCTATACAAACTTGGCGGGAAAATTTGAAAATATTATCAACCTGAAAGTTGCCAAGACGGTCTCGCAGTGTTACCAACCTAAAATTTGACAGGTGAGAGAAGGCGGGAGATTTGAATTCTCTTCGGTGTTGACGGGTGAGAGAAGGCGGGAAATTTGAATTCTCTTCGGTGCTGACAGGTGAGAAAAGGCGGGAAATTTGAATTCTCTTCGGCGTTGCCAGGTGAGAGAAGGCGGGAAATATGAATCCTCTTCGGTGTTGTCAGGTGAAATGGCGGGAAAGTTGTTAACAACAAACAAGATCAGCCTTGTTTGTTGTTGACAAGTTGACTACTAATTTAACCAAACTGCGCATGCGTTGCGAATATTGGTGGGAAGTTTTGGAGTAGTATCAAGGTTAGAATACAAATGTTACTCTTCCGATTGAATTTTTATTAAAAACTTATACGACAACTAATTAAAAAAATGGTTGTGAGAGTGTTTCAGGTATTTCAGGCGCTTCTATAGCTTGTATATCACCGATGTTGAATCTATATTTTTGTAGAGTTTTATCAATTATATTGAATTCTTCTTCCTCGTCTATTTTCATTCTCATGTACTTCACAGGAAGATTATCGAATTTCTTTTGTAACGTTATTGTTTTTGGAGTATACGATAGCGAAATTAGAATCTTATCATCGCATTTTTTAATTTCTTTTACACCATATCTGAAATACACATTTCAATTATTTCTCAATAAAAAATTAAGAGCGTACTTACTGGAAAATTTGTTTCAATACAACATACAAAGCTTCAATTGATAAATCTATTTGATCTTCACTATACACCACAATTGTTGAAGGTACACTTGCCATAATGAGAATGTTACTTGAAGCTTTGTAAGACAAAGAATGATAATTGGAAGACACTAGACCTCCTTTTATACTAAACTAGCTTATCATCAAGCTATAACGTGATAACATTATCAGTTTCATTTTCCGTATTTTGCGGTTTCCGGTTTCCTGTTTTGATAAAAAGAAAATGATAAGGGCGGAAGTTTGCGGTTTCCGGTTTCCTATTTAGATAAAAAGAAAATGATAAGAGCGGAAGTTTGCGGTTTTCGGTTTCCTGTTTTGATGAGAAGAAAGTGGTAAGAGCGGAAGTTTGCGGTTTCCGGTTTCCTGTTCAAAATTGATGAGGGCGGAAGTTTGCCGTTTCCTGTTTGAAATTGACAAGACGGAAGTTTGCCGTTTTATTGTTTTGATAAGAAGAAAATGATAAGGACGGAAGTTTGCGGTTTCCTGTTTCCTTTGATAAGGGCTTTGTGGTTTCCGGTTTCCTGTTCATCAGGACCATATAGAAAGTCAGCTGCTTATCGCAACACACATAGTTCGCTGATGACATTTCATAGAGTCACACAGGCGCAAAAATGCCTAAAACACAAGAAATTTGTAATATTCGTTTTAAATCGTTTTCGAGAAAAGACTCTTTAGAGCGACATATAAAACGCGTTCATACAATACCAGGTAAGAAATATACTACATCTGTTAGTTAGCTTTCTCTAATTATTATTTTCAATTTTTAGAATATAACAGACCTGAGCCTGTAAAGCAAAGGTGCAACTTGTGTTCAGCAGATATTCCTGCTGATAAATTGATTTGTCATTTACGTACATTGGAACATCGATTGAAAACGGCGGAATTGTATACGCCAAAATTGAAGGTGGTTAAAAGTACCTTCCAAGGCAGAATTAAGACGTTAATCTTTGAAAATGAAGATTTAGCAAATTTAGAAGTTGAAAAATTTCTAATATCTTCCAAGAATGTCGTAATTCCAGAACTTCAACAGGAACTTATGAGACATAAATCAATTAAATTCAATCTAGAACTGTTTGCTGATTATGTGAAAATTACGGAAGATACAGAAAAATATTCTGTGAAAAGCTCTAATTCGAAAATGATGTCGGTTCAAAATGAAGACGAAATTGCATCGAATTATGACTTGATGATTGAGAAACTCAAAACAAAAACAACTGAGTTCCAAGAAAGAGATAGCGGTTGGGCGTTGGCCGGAATTACGCATTTGGAAATCAATATCAATAAATATCAACCAGTAAAAGGAGGTAGTCAGTACATCAGACTTCCAGAAAAAATACAAAACAAGAACGCTTGTGTCAACGTTAAAATCGATGATGAATTTTGCTTTAAATGGGCGATAATTTCTGCCTTATATCCTGTTGTTATTCATTCAGATCGAACAAAATCTTATAATATCGGAGATATAACAGCATCAAATATAGTTTTAAAAAATGGAATAAAACTCGAATTTGGTAATATGGAATTTCCTCTTAAACCTAAAGATATCGGTAAATTTGAGGAATTAAATCAAAATATAAGTATCAATCTATTTGGTTTGGAAAACGATGAAATTGTTGGTCCACTATATTGTACAAAATCATAGAAGAATGTGCATATTAATTTATTATTGATAGAAAGAGAAGAACGGAGTCACTATGTGTGGATTAAAAATATATCAAGATTGATTAGCAAACAGATAACAAAAAACCATCGTCAAATTTTTATCTGTAATTTTTGCTTGATTCATTTTTATACGGAGAGTCAATTGATGGTACATAAAGAAGAGTGCAATCGAATTGTAACAATTATGCCAACATCTGAGAATTCTATAGTAGAATTCAAAAATTATGAAAGACAATTGGAAGTGCCCTTTGTTATTTATGCTGACTCTGAATGTATACTACAAAATATCGATACGTGCGCTCCAAATCCAAATACATCTTCAACAACAAATGTACAAGAGCACATTCCATGTGCTTTTTCTTATTTCATCAAATGTTCATTTGATGAAAATCAAAACAAATTATACGTATATGAAGGTGCAGATTGTGCTGACCATTTTGTTAAATCATTGGTGAACGATATTCGACGTATTTATAATAAAGTTTTGATGAATCCTAAGCCGATGATGATGACTGATGACCAAAAGAAATTTCATATGGAAACGAACATTTGTCACATTTGTAATCAGACAATAATATATGATAAAGTGGATGATCATTGTCACTTTACTGGTAAATACAGAGGTCCAGCCCATCAAAAATGTAATCTACAATATCATATACCGAAATTCGTTCCCATTCTGTTCCACAATTTCTCCGGCTATGACTGCCACTTGTTTGTGAAATCGCTAGAAAAAGTAGAGGGTGATATTAATTTGATCCCTCTGAACAAAGAATTGTATGTGTCGTTATCGAAAAGAATTCCAGTCAATGAAACCGACACAGTTGAATTAAGATTTTTGGATTCCTTCTGATTCATGTCATCGAGCTTGGATAGTCTAGCCCAAAATTTATCACCGAAAGATTTCCATACAGTCAAAAAAATGTTTAGTAATCAAGAACTATTTAAACTGATTATTAGAATGGGTGTTTTCCCGTATGAATATTTAAATTCATGGAATCGATTAAATGAAACATCGTTTCCACCCAAAGAGTAATTTGTTAGTCGACTTACAGATAAATCCTGTAGTGATGAGGATTATGCGCATGCTCTTTGTGAATGGCAACAATTCAATTGTCGAAATCTATCGGATTATATGAAATTGTATTTAATCACCGATGTCCTGTTGTTAACCGATATATTCGAGAATTTTAGAAAGGTGTGTCGAAAAATTTATAACTTAGATCCCTGCCACTACCACACTGCGCCTGGTCTATCGTGGGACGCTATGTTAAAGTACACTGGAATTAAGATCGAGCTTCTAACCGACATCAATATGCACTCATTTATTCGACGAGGTTTAAGAGGTGGCATAACCCAGTGTTCTCATCGACATTCCATTGCTAATAACAAGTATATGGAAAGCTATGATCGATCAAAACCAAGTACTTATTTAATGTACTTGGATGCTAACAATTTATATGGTTGGGCCATGTCGCAACCACAACCCTATGGTGGTTTTCAATGGGTTGATGATATCGAATCGATCGATATAATGAATATTCCAGAAGATTCAGAAGTTGGTTACTTCTTTGAAGTTGATTTGGAGTATCCTAAACATCTACACGACAAACATAATGATCTGCCGTTTTGTGCAGAGAATAAAACAATAAAAAATTCGAAATTTTGTAAATTAATCACCGATTTAACCGACAAGACCAAATACATTATTCATTATAAAAATCTTCAACAATGTTTGAGACATGGTTTAAAAATCAATAAATTCATCGTTGTTTAGAGTTCAAACAATCGTGTTGGTTAAAGAAATATATCGACTTAAATACACATCATAGAACCATCGCAAAAAACACGTTTGAAAAAAATTTCTTCAAATTATTAAACAACGCTGTTTATGGAAAAACTATGGAGAATGTAGATAAAAGGAAGGATGTAAAGATCGTTACAGAATGGGAAAGTCGAGGGAAGAGACTGGGTGCACGTGCACTGATCGCAAAGCCTCATTTCCACAGTGCAGATCATTTCACGTCCAACATGGTGGCAATCCAGTTAAATCGAGTCAAGACCTGTTATAATAAACCAATTAATATTGGATTCACTGTATTAGAATTATCAAAATGGTTGATGTACAATTTTCATTATTAATACATGAAACCAAAATACAGTGATAAAAAACTGTTAAATTATATGGACACCGATTCGTTAATTTACACAATGTAACGTTTTGGTTTTGCATTAAACCGGTTCTGCCATATTTTGGGAAGCGTTGATTATCGTGTTTGACTATTTTCTTTCTTCGTCGTCGTTAACCTGTTCGATCCGTCAGATTTAACATCATTTAGTGAATTCTAATTTCTCTGAGATGTGTTGGTAGGATTTCTTTCTGTTGCCGGAAATTCGTCATGAAAAGATTCAAATTTCAAAGTTTTTCTTTGTATAGTTAATTTAGTATGAGACTCATCGACTTGCTCTTATCACCACCATTTAAATACCGGACCGGACGTCGATTCTACCTCTTTTCTCAACGGTCTTGTGTGTACACAGTACGTTGGTGTTAGCCCAAGCTACTAATTTGGTATAGTAATTTATATCCAAACTCATCTTGAGAATCAGTAGTGCTTTTATAATAATTGTTCAATTTCGTGAATTTGGGTGAACCATCGTCTTCTCAATTGTTGGTATTTTTTTTGATAAACTTTGACTTAGTCGGATTATTACGTACAACACGTGTACCACGTGTAAAGTGACCCGTTCATTTGGTCTTCAACCCCTCAGATTGAGGTAATAGTTAATTAATTCACTAATTGTCGGATCATTACAATCTTCGTGAAAATATTTGTATTTCAGGGGTTTTTGTTTCTCTTTCTTCTTTCTTTCCTTCTGTTGTCACTCTTCGTTGCACCAGTCGCTTGGATTTTGTATATTTTGGAAATTTCATCAGCCGTCGGAAAACATCGTGAAGCTCCTGATCCACCATCTCGTTCCTGCTCGTCTTACCAGCTACGACAGATAAGTGCTCACCAATTTTAATTAACTATCGGAGTGTGGCAAATTTCTTTTGCCAAAAATATTGTTATAGAATCACCTTCATATATTAGTTAAACGGGACGGTAACTAACCGTTACCCTTGTACCATCGTTATAATCATTATTATTAATTTTCCTTATTAGTACTATTGTTTGATTAAAATATTAAAGTCTGGTTGATGAAAGAATACAAGAAAGATTCTAATGTTATATAGCTGTGTAAGGCTATCGTTGGGTGAACCAAGCGTTAGTTTATTTTGCTTCTGCTTTTTTGTAATTTACTTCCTTCGCGTATTAATTTATTATTAATTTGATTTCATTTACGGGATTAGCATAACATCTTTTTTTTGTATCACTATTTCACCTTTTTTTTATAATTCTTTTTTTTTTGTTTCTTTGTTCCCTTCGTTCGATTGCAAATATATGTAATAATAAAAACCTTCCGATTTTGTTTCTCTATCATCGGGTTCCAATTTTGCCCGTTAAATTCAAAAATTGGTGGCGCCCTTGTTTTGTTTATATATTACCATTTTAAAATACAACCTACCCCATTCCGGCTGATCACTGGCTGATCGGCTGGCATATTTCGCCACATTTCCTTCTTGAGCGAAAACCGTGACAAATTTTGGCGCCCAACGTGGGGCCCCCTTTTTCTTCACATATACACGAAAACAAAAGAAAATAGAGGTTATTCGTTCCAAGTCGGTAATAGCGACTATTTGATCTATTTTGAAGAGGCATTTTCCCGGTGACCATTTGCATTTGCCATCTTGTTTCAGTCGTATCTTATATTCCTTTGGGTATGATAATTTTGTATACAGTTTTGTTGGTTGCCCATTTTTCTTTTATTGAATTGCATTTCGAAATGGAGTTAAATAATTTAAAGAAGGACGAGCTTGTTTACGAATTTACGGTTCGTGGAGTATTAGTAGAGGAATCCCAAACGGTTCCGGATCTTCGTTCATCACTTCGCGCTCTTTTGAAGCTGGAGAAGTCAGGCCAATCACTTTCCCAAGTAAAATTCTCTCATAAACTAGGTGATGAACTGCCAGTAATTGAGGGTAAAGTGACGGAGATACGCACATTTTTAGAAAATCGTGGTGATGAGGTTTTGGCACCGCGAGAACGCCGATGTTATCGAACTCGTACATTACATCTGTTAAGACGTCTAGATAGACTTTCCGAGGATAAGGGTTCCGTGGAACAAATCAGATTACGCTCGACTTTATTAACTAAGGTTCTCGTTTTTATCGATATTTTTGATAAGGGTGCAAAACCCAAAGCCAACCTCAGTCGATTATTTAGACCATCTGATAGTGGGGTACAATCAGGTGCTTCCCGCGATGATGATGATGATAATAGCACATCTTCAGAACCGGAAGACGAAGTCGATGTTCAACCATTCGATTCAACACAACCCGGAGTAGGTGTTAATGTTCACACATCGCGAGTGTACATAAATGGAATTTGCAGTTTAGCGGCGATCCCAAGGAAATCAGCGTCAATCATTTTCTCGATTGTGTTGAAGAAAAGCGAATTTCCAGGCGTTTATCGAGGGAGGAGTTATTTGACTCGGCGATAGAATTGTTTACCGGAAAAGCCCTAACGTGGTATCGTTCGAATCGATCCCGTGTTCATGATTGGACCGAATTAGCTAACTTACTCCTTAAACATTTTCAACCACCCGATTATCAGTCGCGATTATTAAAAGAAATCATGAACCGTACTCATGATCCGACGGAAAATATTCGGGATTATTTAGCGTGTATGAAATCTCTATTTAAACGTTACGGTACTATACCAGATTCTTCTCAATTAGATATTATTATTTCAAATTTGGCTCCATTTTATACCTTACATCTTGGGAACGTCAAAAGTATGCAAGAATTAGAAGAAGAATGCTTGAAATTAGAAGTAAAGAAATTTCGTACCGAAAATTATCAAACACCATCGAGAAAACAGATGGTCGTTGAATCCAACTTCGCTTTTGTATCATCCAGTAATAGTAATAACCATAATGACTCGGGGAGTCATGCAGTACAATCGGTTGATAATTCAATAAGACTCACGAACCAGAATCGAATCAATAATAATTCGGCAATAGGCGCTAAAACGCAGAAATCGGTGCAAAGTAAATCGTTGAACGTCATTTGTTGGAATTGCCGTAAAAAGGGCCATCGACGTAACAATTGTCCTGCTCCTAAAGTTAAGCGGTGTTACTCATGCGGTAAGATGGACGTAACGTTGATCACTTGTCCAAAATGCAGTTCGGGAAACGCCAAGCGAAGTGTCGTATCGGCCGATCCGAGCACTTCGTAAACCTTCAGGAGTCGGCCAAGGAACGTAACAAAATACTACTCGATTATATAATTTCGCACGCTAATAATGATCAACGGCCATATCTCGAAGTCTCTGTTTTCGGTGTTCCTATTTTAGGATTATTAGATTCCGGTGCTACGGATACTGTCTTCGGTGGTAAGGGTTGGGAAATTATCCAATCGGTCGCCAATGTTACATTATCGGATTCTTATGTGACTACAGTTACCGTTGCCAACGGTGATACATGTTCCAGTATTGGGCGTGTTAGCATTCCATTTACTCTGATGAATAAAACCCAAGTTTTAGACGTATTAGTTGTACCGCAATTATCACATCAATTGATTCTGGGTATGGATTTTTGGCTGGCGATGAATTTAATTCCGGATCTTAAACGTAATATTTGACATTTTGGTAGTTCGGGAGATATCGCGAATGTTAGTTCGAATGCTATTTGCGGCAACGAAAGCTTAACTACCGTTCAACGCGAAAAGCTCGATCAATTAATAAGTGAAATGTTTGATCGTATGGGTACGTCTTTAGGCTGCACCACGGCGGCAGAACATGAGATCGTAGTCGAATCTAAGCCGATTAAACAACGATACTATCCAGTTTCACCATCGCGTCAAAACATCATAGACGATGAAGTAAGGAAAATGTTAGAACAAAACATTATCGAACCTTCTAGAAGTGCGTGGTCATCGCCCGTACATTTGGTTCCAAAGAAGGATAACACCTTCAGATTTTGCGTGGATTATCGTCGTTTGAACGCAGTCACGAAGAAGGATGCATATCCGTTGCCCTATGTTTCTGCCATATTAGATCGATTACGCGATGCCAAATTCTTAAGTTCGCTCGATATTAATTCAGCTTATTGGCAGGTTCCCGTTAAAGAATCGAGTCGCGAATTTACAGCTTTCACGATTGCTAATGGACATTATCAGTTTAAGAGAATGTTATTCGGTTTACCTAATGCACCAGCCACATGGCAACGATTGGTCGATAGAATTCTCGGAGCTGATTTGCAAAATCTTGTTTTTGTCTATCTTGACGATATTATCATAGTAACTCCCGATTTTGAAACGCATTTAGACGTGTTACGTAAAGTCTTTGAACGTTTAATAGCTTCCAACCTTACCGTGAGTCAAGACTAATGTTTCTTTTGCCGCTCTCAACTCAAATATTTAGGTTATATTGTTGATCAACACGGTCTACGCGTGGATCCGTCTAAGGTAGACGCCATTTTAAATATTCGGGTACCGCGCAATCCGACGGAAATGAGACGTTTTATCGGCATGGCGTCGTGGTATAGGCGTTTTGTCAAAGATTTTGCAACTATCGTCGCTCCTTTAACGGCATTAACTAAGAAAAAGGTCATTTGGAATTGGACACCTGAATGCGAGCGTGCGTTTAAAAAACTTAAAGAATGTCTGGTAACTGCTCCCGTTTTAAATTGTCCGGATTTTTCTAAATCATTTATATTACAGACGGATGCTTCAGCTTACGGTGTCGGTTGTGTCAACTCAACAGTTCGGAGATGAAGAAAAGGTAATTTGTTATCTGTCGCGATCGCTTACGTCTCAAGAACGTAAATACTCCACAACTAAACGCAAATGTTTAAGTGTGATCTGGGCGGTTGAAAAGTTGAGGCATTACCTAGAGGGTACTCGTTTCACTGTCGTTACTGATCATTTCTCTTTATTGTGGCTTAACCGTCTAAAGAATCCTACGGGTAGATTAGCCAGATGGGCATTACGCTTACAAGCTTTTGATTTCTCCATTGTTCATCGTAAGGGCAAGGACCATGTGGTGCCAGATTTTCTTTCGCGTTCTGTTCCAGTAATCGATTCAGTTTCCACCTTGAATACTTCCGATCCGTGGCTCAAAAAGATGTATCAACTTATTCAATCGTCTCCTATGAAATATCCCCGTCGGAGAATTGATGGCGATACTATTTATAAATTTGTCGATTTTTGAATTCCGAAATTGGCGAATTCTGGGGATCAGTGGAAAATTGTTGTTCCGAAGGAAGGTTGTAGAAAGTTACTCGAGGAGTGTCATGATGACATTAGAGCTGGTCATGTCGGTGTATATAAAATGTATTGGAAATTGATGACCAGATATTAATGGCCAAAAATGCGTAGCAGTGTCGCACAATACGTTCGTTCGTGTAAATTATGTGCTGCAAATAAGCCGGAACAAAAGCTCCCGGCAGGGCTTATGTCATCTAAACCAAAGTTTGATTTACCATGGCAAATGATTAGTTTAGATTTCATTGGACCATTGCCTCGATCTACGTCAGGTTATAACTATATATTAGTAGTTTCGGATTATTTCAGTAAATACGTTCTTCTTTTTCCTTTACGATCTTCATCGACAAAATTGTTACGTAAATATGCTGAAGAACATATCTTTCTGGTATATGGAGTACCACAATTCCTGATTTGTGACAATGTAGTCCAATTTCATTCTATAGAATTTCGTAAATTGTGTGATAAATATCGTAATACAATTTTCTTCACTCCTAAATATTATCCTAGAGCTGATCCTGCTGAACGCGTCAATCGAGTAATTAAAACGATGTTGTCGTCTTATATTAAGGATAGTCAACGTAATTGGGCAGATAATCTAGCTGCAATTGGTTGTGCTATACGTTCCTCGCGTCACGAAACAGTAGGCTATTCACCATACTTTATTAATTTCGGTCGTGAATATAAAGGCTCGGGAGATGCTTATTCGAAATTGGAAACGGAAGAGAATATGGATTCTACTAATTTTAATCCCGACCGACGACGTGTTGGTTTCCAAAAAATGTTTCGAGATGTAATCAATCGATTACAATCGGCCTTCGAGCGTAATAAGAAGACTTATGATCTTCGGCGTAGAAAAAGGACAAAGTTCTTTCAGATGCTTCCAGGTTTTTCAGTGCAAAACTTGCACCTAATTTCGTTGGTCCTTATAAGGTACGAAAAAAATTAGGATTGAATATTTATGAACTAGAGGATGAACAAGGTAATTCGATAGGAAACTGGCATGTCCAAGATCTTAAACCATACGTCAATCGGAACGAAAACAATATCATGGATTAGGGAGTAGGAGTGACTTCTCGGGGATGAAAACATTGGGGGTAAATTGTGCATCTTTGGAAAATCAGCGAATTGTTGAAAGTAATTTTTCAACGTCAATGATTAGGTGAGTCGACGCGCCGTTGAGATTATTTCGTTGGTTTCAGGTATCAGTAAGCCTCAAAATTTTCGTTAGGGAGACTGCTGAATCATTTTGGTTTGGATTAAATGATGCTTTCGCCCTTTCCTTGTTTCGTGCCCGGGGAGGGGGGAATATATGTCCTGCTTTGTCTAAAGAATTTGGGAGGGGAACTACAACCGTCCATTCTTGGTACTGGATTAGGGGGCGGTTCAGTACCATAATTTCAAGGATTCCAGGGGGTATGAAGGGCAACGTACACTTGATTTAAGGCTCAACTACCGCCGTACCGTTTGACTTGTATTTCAATTCGTAGTTAACCTTTTGTAACAAACTCGTCACGACGGTTTATTGGTATAAGTATTCTTATCTTTTTTTTTTGGGGTATAGATTCGGCAGCGGTCTAGCACCTTAGTGTCACAGCTTTCAGGATGCAGCGTGAGCGAACTGCATTTGATTACAATGCTCACGTTCCTTTGTGCTTTATCTTCTTCTTCTTTTTTTTTTGTGTTTGTGATCGCTATTTATCTTCGCTTCCCCTGGTCTGTATTTTGTCGTGGTTGATCATCCCAACGATTACAGATGCCTCTTGTTGTAGCGGAAAAAAAGAAAGGGTGTATATGTGTATGTATATATATATATGTATATATATGTATATATTTGGATATATGTCTTTTTTTTGTCGGAGAAAGGGAGGGGGTTTTGGTTTTGCATTAAACCTGTTCTGCCATATTTTGGGAAGCGTTGATTATCGTGTTTGACTATTTTCTTTCTTCGTCGTCGTTAACCAGTTCGATCCGTCAGATTTAACATCATTTAGTGAATTCTAATTTCTCTGAGAAGTGTTGGTAGGATTTCTTTCTGTTGCCGGAAATTCGTCATGAAAAGATTCAAATTTCAAAGTTTTTCTTTGTATAGTTGATTTAGTATGAGACTTATCGATTTGCTCTTATCACCACCATTTAAATACCGGACCGGACGTCGATTCTACCTCTTTTCTCAACGGTCTTGTGTGTACACAGTACGTTGGTGTTAGCAAAAGCTACTAATTTGGTATAGTAATCTATATCCAAACTCATCTTGAGAATCAGTAGTGCTTTTATAATAATTGTTCAATTTCGTGAATTTGGGTGAACCATCGTGTTCTCAATTGTTGGTATTTTTTTTGATAAACTTCGACTTTGTCGGATTATTACGTACAACACGTGTACCACGTGTAAAGTGAACCGTTCATTTGGTCTTCAACCCCTCAGATTGAGGTAATTGTTAATTAATTCTCTAATTGTCGGATCATTACAATCTTCGTAAAAATATTTGTATTTCAGGGGTTTTTTTTTCTCTTTCTCCTTTCTTTCCTTCTGTTGTCATTCTTCGTTGCACCAGTCGCTTGGATTTTG
Source organism: Mylabris phalerata (assembly GCA_020740385.1). Classification (NCBI taxonomy): domain Eukaryota; kingdom Metazoa; phylum Arthropoda; class Insecta; order Coleoptera; family Meloidae; genus Mylabris; species Mylabris phalerata. The sequence continues at coordinate 176,374 of JAJEOX010000134.1, forward strand.
TATATTTGGAAATTTCATCAGCCGTCGGAAAACATCGTGAAGCTCCTGATCCACCATCTCGTTCCTGCTCGTCTTACCAGCTACGACAGATAAGTGCTCACCAATTTTAATTAACTATCGGAGTGTGGCAAATTTCTTTTGCCAAAAATATTGTTATAGAATCACTTTCATATATTAGTTAAACGGGACGGTAACTAACCGTTACCCTTGTACCATCGTTATAATAATTATTATTAATTTTCCTTATTAGTACTATTGTTTGATTAAAATATTAAAGTCTGGTTGATGAAAGAATACAAGAAAGATTCTAATGTTATATAGCTGTGTAAGGCTATCGTTGGGTGCACCAAGCGTTCGTTTATTTTGCTTCTGCTTTTTTGTAATTTACTTCCTTCGCATATTAATTTATTATTAATTAGATTTCATTTACGGTATTAGCATAACATCTTTTTTTTTTTGTATCACTATTTCACCTTTTTTTTATAATTCTTTTTTTTTTGTTTTTTTGTTCCCTTCGTTCGATTGCAAATATATGTAATAATAAAAACCTTCCGATTTTGTTTCTCTATCATCGGGTTCCAATTTTGCCCGTTAAATTCAAAAATTGGAGGCGCCCTTGTTTTTTTTATATATTACCATTTTAAAATACAACCTACCCCATTCCGGCTGATCACTAGCAGGCATATTTCGCCACATTTCCTTCTTTAGCGAAAACCGTGACAACAATTACAACTGATGATTTTTACAGTGATATAAAAGGTGATATTGACAGCCATTTCGATACTTCAGAGTACACAAAAGAAAACGTATATAAAATTCCACTGAAGAATAAAAAAATTGTTGGTCTAATGAAGGACGAGAACAACGGAAAAATTATGAAGGAATTTATTGGACAGAGGTCGAAGATGTACTCTATTGATGTGATTGACGGGAAATTGATTAAAAAAGCCAAGAGCGTGAAGAAGGTTGTTGTGAATAATTTAAATTTGAGTGATTATCGTGATTGTTTATATAAAAAGAAAATCTTTTATGAAACCATGGCAATTTTCAAATCTAACTTACACAACATCTATACTCAAAATTAAATCAAGGTAGCCCTTAGTCACCTCGACGATAAAAGGTATATTCGAAAAGATGGTGTATCAACGTTTGCTTGGGGTCACTATCGGATAGAGGGAGAAGAAGAAGAAGAAATAAATTAAATACATGTGATTATTTTTGTTTTATTAAAAACTAATAAATTAATTCAACGAATAAACACGTCTTTTATTGATAGTTAATTATTTTCAGGAATAACACATTCATCTTGTACCTGCTCCTGCTCTTGTTCTTGTTGTTGTTGTGGTTGATGATAACGATGTTGTTGTCTTAGAAGATTCAACTCTTCACTATGAAGGGTTGTTAGCAATTCCATCGATTTTATTTGGGTCTCCAAAATTTCGATTTTAGTTTTCCGATCCATTATGAGTTGTTGATTCAACAGGTGTAAGCTAACAAAATCTTTTATTGTCTGCTCTTGCTCCAAAATTTTATAGGAAAGATGACTTAAATATCTTTCCAAATACCAAAATTGCTAAAAACAACAAAAGTATCAACCAATCAACTAATAAAGTGTAAATCTGACAGAATTATAAAATTTTAAATTATTTAAACTTACCTGACACAAACAGGCTGTGTCTTGAAATCTAGACATACTAACACTTACAATTAAATACTGAATAACTTAACTGAACAACTGAAATACGATAAGAATTTTTTCGCTTTTATATGGAAAGATGAAAAGGATAACCACAGATAATTTTTAACGCAAGAACGCAAAATTATTCTGGTGAGGAAGAAAGAAAATGTAGGATAACCACAAATAATATTTTCCGTAAAATGATACAAAAATTGATTCATAAGAATATATTTTAATAAAAAAATAAATTTATATTACAAATTCTTCACAAATATTCTAATTCATTAAAAGTAGATGATAAATCATTTAAATAATTTTTTTAGTTGGTAAGCAGTACTATACATTTTATAATGTATATAGTGTTGACTACTCCAACCCAGTCTGAATCAGCCTTTAGAGTGGGAAATACGAAAACAGGAAGTGTCTATAGATAACATCCTGCGTATATTCAAACGCCGTCAAATTTGTTATTAGTTATTTGGAAGTCAAGAAACAGGCATGGCTGATAATAATAAGGTTCTGCTGGTCATATTTTGTGAGGAAAATTCGTCTAGTAACGAAATACGAAAGGGGGGAAAAGTAAACTTAATCATCAGAACAAATAAAAACGTGATGTTAACCAAAGTGGTTGATGTGAAATATAATAGGAATCTCAAGAGCGTGAAAATCTCCATAGACATAGAACATAAAATTTGGGATTGAATGATTAAACTGAATAATGAGGAAATCGCTCACATTATTGTTGAAGTAAAAGGTAGGATAATTTCTGATTCTTTTCCAATCCAATAAAATAATTGTTCTATTTTTCAAGAAATAAATACAAAACAAAGTTTTTGTTCACACTCTCAAAGACACAAGACGAGAAATTCGGTTACAATGATACCGAGGAAGCGAAGGAGAACATAAATCTATGTCAAGAATTTGAAAAACTTCATTTTGGAAACGAGTAACTGGAAAATTGTATAAATAGTGTGAATTGGTATATTTGAAACTTTTTATACAATTGCATGTTTTGGTGATTGTTCTGATAAAAAAATAATAATAACAAAAATTACAGTAACAACAAAAATAATAATACCAATAACTATTTTTTGCTTTTTTATTAAACTTTCTTTATCATTTCATAATTAGAAATAAGTCAATAAAAATATTGAAAACAACAGCAATATAATTTACGATGAAGGCGAAAAAGCGAAGGAAAATATGAGACTATGTTAAAAAATTTGAAAACTATATTTTCAAAACAAGTAACTGAAAATTGTATACATTGATATATTTGAAGGTTTTATATAATTGTATGTCAAGGTGATACATTGTTCTGCTAAAAATGTTTATTTATCATTTCATGATTACAAATTTTTGGATAAAAATAGTGTTTCCGTATAATAAGACCAGTGGAACCTTATTATCAACAATAGATTTAATCTTTTTTCCTTTGTTTTTAATTAAGTTTAATTTGTTATTTCATAATTATAAATTTATCAATAAAAAATTTTATGAAATTTTGAGGCAGATTTGTTTTTGCTTTCTTATTAAACCTTAGTTATCATTTTGTAATTAGAAATACACCAATCTTGTGATATACAGGTTCATGGGTAAGTTCTATAATCGTCCATATTTTCGAGTGCAATTTTGTGTTTCCTTATTCACTTTTGATAGTAGGTGTGATTACTTGACATTAATAGGTTGTGTTGATAAACAGTTGCAATTTTTTGCTAATTATCTGTTTGCTGTTGTTGTTTTCACATGTCTAGTGTAAACTAGTCTAGTCAGTTTTAGCCTTGACCTTTAAGTTTTTCACCTAAAGCTCAACAGGTAATCTACCGCGTTAGATAACCAAACATACAACAACGTTAAAAACACCATTAAACCGATATACAGCGCCCAGCACACCAACGAGTAGAAACCCCAATACACAAAAACGGAAGGCGCTATCCGCTCTAGAACTATGTGTTATTTAAAGGTAGGGTTTATAAACTATATCATTTAAGATCAATTTCTTGTTCCATTTGAGGTAAAAATTATCTTTACACTTTCTATACTTCTTTTTCAGACAAAATATGGTAATCGTGAACACAATTTTCAAAAATAAAGAAAAATGAATTTACGGTAACAATTGAGGATGTACCACATTCTAAAACAAAAAATAATCAAGTTTCAATCACATACTCAAGCAATAAGTTATTAATTAACGGAAGTAGCGAATCAAAATGGACGCTTATTTAGATGATAGAAAGAGAACCGGAAGAAGTCTAGCCTTGATATGAAGACAACTATTATAGATTTCAATTATGAGAATGTTAGCTTGTGAAACGATTAGATTCAAAATCATGTACGAATTTCTCTACTTTTGATCAAATAGTGAACATTATCAAGTTTGGAATAACATGAAATGATTTTGAAATCATGTAATAGAAAATTCTTTATTTATTAACTTTCAATCTATTTCCAAAAGGTAGTTAGTTACACATTACTTTGCAAAACCCGCTGTATGGTTGACCATTAAAAGGGGGTAGATTTTCATTTTTCCACCTCTATTATGATTATGAAGAAATCTTTATACAAAAATCACTGTACAGCTAACCATAAATTAACGTTGTAAATATAACCTTTCTTTATTAATTACTCGACAAATACATCTGAAATTTAGAAAATTTATTTTAAATATCCGTAATTCTAATTTCTATTATACATTTTATACCTGTTAGATTGTTTAAATCCTCAAAACACTGTAAACTGATATTGAATACAATAGAAATTTCTGTATAATTAATTTATTTTACTATGTAGAGATTTGAATGAAAATTTCTATATGCAATTCTCTTATTCAACGGATGTGTGTAAGCGATAACAACCGGCGAAAACAAAAGATATTGATATACAAATATAACTATTACAGGGTGTAAGTAAAATGTTTGACAATTGCAACAAGAAGTAGATGCTGTCTTTCATATTCTCCACCATATCAATACAAGAAGCGATATCATAGTAGGGAATTCAAAGTATTCAAGTGTGTAGACCTAAATTTAGTGAATACAATAGAAATTTCTGTATAATTAATTTATTTTACTATGTAGAGATTTGATTGAAAATTTCTATATGCAATTCTCTTATTCAACGGATGTGTGTAAGCGATAACAACCGGTGAAAACAAAAGATATTGATATACAAATATAACTATTACAGGGTGTAAGTAAAATGTTTGACAATTGCAACAAGAAGTAGATGCTGCCTTTCATATTCATCACCATATCAATACAGGAAGCGATATCATAGTAGGGAATTCAAAATATTCAAGTGTGTAGACCAAAATTTGGACTTATTATATTTCACTAGAACGATTACATTGTTTGGATCTACAACACACTCTTAACTGATATTGAATACAATAGAAACTTCTGTATAATTAATTTATTTTACTATGTAGAGATTTGATTGAAAATTTCTATATGCAATTCTCTTATTCAACGGATGTGTGTAAGCAATAACAACCGGTGAAAACAAAAGATATTGATACACAAATATAACTATAACAGGGTGTAAGTAAAATGTTTGACGATTGCAACAAGAAGTAGATTTTGTCCTTCATATTCTTCACCATATTAATACTGGAGTCAACATAATCGTAGGAAGTTTAAAATATTTAAGTCTGTAGACCAAAATTTAGCCCTATTATACTTCACTAGATTATAATTTGGTGTGTCAAGGTATAGATAATTTCTCTAGGTAAATACATTCAGGCAGCTAAATCACACTTAAGGGCGGTAGACGTGAAGACGTAGTCAACAGACAACCCTATCTGTTGTTGACATGTTCAGCGTAGTGTAACCTAGTTTTACATACCTGTAATCAAAAGAATGAATACCCAATATTTATTGGAAATTGATAAAATTATTGAAAATTTGTTAGTATTTATCATTGCTAAATAATGTGACTGGTTCCATCGTAGTATATTTCATATGAGATTAACGCAATTGGATTGAAGTCCGTTATTTTACTTGCACCCTGTACTAATTTACTTACACATACGAATTTTGTTCATTTGGGTGTTTGTTATCACTTATCCACGTCAGGAAGGAATGCTATATTCAATAACATGTAATTCAGTAATTTATTAAACTTTATTTTAATAACAGGTTTATTCTGATAAAAATAGTCCGTATAAATTGTATTCAAAATTGTTTAATTACATTTTTATTATAAAATGTATCATTTCTAATTTTATATAGAGAACACAATTTTGAAATAAGTTCTCTAAATTTAAAAATAGATTAATTTTGAAGATTAAGGATATAATTTTGAAAATATTGGTCTCTCAATTTTTAAGATAAGCCTTTTACATTTTTACTAATAAAAACAAACTATTTCTAATGTTATATAAAAACACAATATATAAATATGTTCTCTAAATTTGAAAACTGAATAATTTTAAAGAACAGGAAAATATTAAATGATAATAGTGAAATTTATGACCTTTTAATTCCTTCAAGATAAGCCTTTTCGAAATCTTTCAATAATTTCATTTTCTTTTTCGCTTCTTGCGACTCATCAACCTCGAATTCTCCCATTCCATGTTTTCCAATTATAAACATTATTTTCTGTTTGGTATTTGATTCTTAAAAAGTAACTCAAATGAATTAATAATAAATATAAAACAAGGATTCTCTTACCTTCAATTTCTACAGCTATACTTTCCACTAATTCATCTTCAAAGTGTACTTTTTTTTCAAATACCTCTTCTTCAATTACAAAAATTATTTTTAAAATTTTGGATTCTTTTTCATAATTTACATCAATAATGTTAGTTAATTGTAAATTTTTATTAGAGTTAATTAAGATAGTTATTTTTGTCTCTTTCTCAATTGGTTTTTCAAAGTTTTTTCCGTACATTATTACTGTTGGAAAGTTTTTGATGTCGGACATTTTTTATCTGTTTTCTATTACTTCTTATTCAAATGAAGTCTAACCAACTATTGAATTGCAAAAATTTAAATTCTGCAGTCGTTCCTGTCGCGGATATGTGATAAAAACAGGCGAAAGCAACGACAATAATACATAAATATAACTAGTACAGGGTGTAAGTAAAATGTTCGACAATTGAAACAAGAAGTCGATGCTGCCCTTCAAATTCTCCTCCGTATTAATACAGACAGCATCATAATAATAAGAATTTATAATACACAAATCTGTAGATCAAACTTCCAGCTAATTATGCTCCACTAGATTGTAATTTTGAATGTTGATACATAAACAATTCCATAGAACCATTGACCACGTAAAATTTAAGTAAACAATTTCTACCTAAAGACGTTAAATGTTAAGATCTGAACAATTTTACCTACCTGTAATCAAATCCATAAATACATAATTATTTTATGGAAATTGATAAAATTGTAGGCAACTATTTTGGTATTTCCTTTTAATGATTTAGTACAACAAGGAAATGAGCTGATAATGAAACATAAAATTTAATTAGGTATGATTTAGATAGGGAATGCAGATAAAATAATCAAATCTTTAATTTCATTATTTATTCGTTAGAAGACAAATATTCGTTAAAATGAATTCAGAATAGTTGATTGTTATAATTGATGATATGAAAATAGACCTCGATTAATTTTTAATGAATACAAAAAATTCGTTAATATTTCCTATATCAATGCTGTTTGCAATTTTATATCCCTCAAATTACTTATTCTAAAAGTAATTCTAAAATGAACAGTTTACGTTTACAATTAGGTGGTGAAGCTTCACGTTAACGGTATTGTTTCTATATTAACCAAAATAAATTTAATTTTATTTGACTACCATAGGGGTTAGCTTACTTTGAAAAGAGCTTGCAATTCCTTCCTAATGAATACAAAAAATTCGTTAACATTTTCTATATCACTGTTGTTAGCGGTTTTATATCCTGTAAATACTTTAATTGAAGAATAGCACAAAAATTAACAGTTCACGTTTACAAGAAGGTGGTGAAGCTTCACGCTAACAAAATTGTTTTTAAATTGAACAAAAACAACTTGCAATGGCTATATCACGTGTCTATCTAGTTATATTTTTGTATGTAACGATTAATATGATCGATTCATTGGAATTCAATAAATATCACACTCATGAAGAATTAGAAGGGTTTTTAATAAACTTCACAGAATCTGATACAATGTCGTTACACAAACATTTATATTCTATTGGAAAATCGCCGAAAGGTAAGACTTCTGACTATAAAAAATTATTATAATGAAATTTATGTAAATTTAGGTCGTGATTTATGGGTTGTTGAACTTACAAGCCTAAATGCCTTAAATAAATCAGGTGTGCCAAAAATTAAGTTGATTGGATCTATTCACGGAAATGAGCCGGTTGGGAGAGAGATTCTCCTACATTTCTTACAGGTAAGTTCGAAATAAAAGAATGATAAAATAAAAAAATCAATGGTTTTCTAGTATCTTTCTGATAATTATAATAACAATAAAACAATAAAATGGTTACTGGATAATACTCGAATCCATCTATTACCTAGCCTAAATGCAGATGGTTTTGCTCTAGCTAATGAAGGTATGTGTTACGGCGACTATGGTCGTAGTAATGGATATCCAAGAGGAAAAGATTTGGATCGAAGTTTTCCTGATTTCTATCATGAGAATAATATGCCTGAACAACCGGAAACTATAGCTACAGAAAAATGGTTAAATGATATACCATTTATATTATCCGCTTCATTCCATGGGGGTGCTTTAGTCGCGAGTTACCCGTTTGATACAGCTGAAATAGTTGGTGAGTTTACATACAAGTTTTATTTTTTTTTGTTTTATAAAATTCGTGTTGCTTAACAGCCATAGATGTTGCGTCACCATCAATTACGCCTGACGATGATGTTTTCCATCATTTGGCAAGTGTGTACTCTTGTAATCATCACACAATGCAACGAGGAGTAGCTTGCAATAATAAAAAATTAAGTTTCAAAAATGGTATTACAAATGGTGCTGCATGGACAACATTTATTGGAAGCATGCAAGATTATAATTATATACATGGTTGTATGGAGATAACATTAGGAATTTCTTGTTGTAAATATCCAAAAGCTCTAAATCTTCCGATGCTATGGGAGGAGAATCGATTAGCTCTAATAGAATTTTGTAAACAAGTTCATCATGGTATTGCAGGTCAAGTTTTTGATAGCAGCAATTTGATAGCAATCAGTAATGTTAGTTTACGAATTATTGGACGAAACATAACATTTTATTCAACAAAAGAAAGTGGAGAATTTTGGCGTATTCTATTACCAGGAAAATATCAACTTCAGGTATAACTTATGTTAAGACAGTACGACAATATGTAACTATAAGTTCATTCCTATCTTTAGTGTATTCAGAAATTTCTTATGATCTATATTATATGAATCTCTTTCTGCAAGAACAAATATTGTTGTACTTCCTATATAAAAATAAAGAGGATCTTATATTATTTTCATTTTAGGTGAACTCACCAGGATATCATGAAAGTGTTGTGGAATTTACTGTATCGGATACACAAGAATATCCTGAACTAGAGTTTTTGGTGATTTTTCTAGATAACTCAACTATGAGTTCAACCATCACTACTACAGAAACAAGAAAATCAATAGAAACAACAACAGCTATGGTACAACGTACAGCAACAACAATTAAACACAATAAAGTAAATACTTTTAAATTTAGTTCTAGTAGTCAAGATATAATTAAATGTAATTTTTCGTTATTGACGTTATTGTTTATTAGTTTTACTAACATTTAATTAAAAATGCTTTGTCTTTGATTAATTATATCTTGACTTTGAAAGAATTGAAAACTAATTAAGCAGTTTATAGTAAAATCTGGTTTATTAAAATATCAAACTAAATACATATGATATTTTGTTGTTATTATTGCTTTACCGTTGTCCCTAAACATTGTCATTCATGTTGACATCATCGTTGGTGTATTAATCAATTTTATACTTTAGTACATTTCCATAGGGAATGATATAACCGCGGAACCCACATTTATCGTTGTCAAGGCGGAGAACCATTTTCCGATTGAAGACATCTTAAGTCAAACAGATATCAAAAAACCACAAGAATATTGATATATATATGGTCTTCTTCGTTGTGAAAAGATTCATTCATTATGTCTACATTATACGAATTATCTTTAATAAGTGTTATCAAGAAAATTCCACTTGAAGATTTTTCACTTGTAAAGTTATACAAACAATTACCGTCAGTAATTTTCATAGAATTATTGAATAAATATAGTGACGTGAAATAGGATCAAATTGAAAGCCATGTGTATAAAAGTGATGATAGTTATGAAAACTTTTTGAAAAAGGTACCGATTGGGGCACTTCTATGTCTAGAGAACTATTCATTTGACTTTGAACCACTGAAAGAGGATTTTTTTTAAATTTTGGATTAGGTCACCAATGCCTGAACAGTATTACACTTGTTGCAACATTTGTATAGAGTTTAATTATTTTAAATTTAAACATTTTAAAATATGTGAAGGGTGCTTTAAATTGATGAATATTATCAATATTTTTATGTTTGATGAAAAAATTGTAAAACTCCCTGTTAATTATCATGATGCCATTGAGTCAGACTATATTACAGACTATTTGAGGGATCATGATTCATGGTGCGACCTATGCGTTAGAACATTACTTTTTTCGGCTCTACCGTATATTTTATCTTATCAATTAACATACCGAAAAAGGGTGAACAGGATGGACTTTGGAACTTCGTCGGAAAACGAAAATTTTTAATATAAAAATTGATTTATTGTGTTATGGGTAAAAATGTATGTTCAAAAATTATATAAAGGATTGTTAAAAAATATTTTTATTTAATAAAATTTTTACAATTTATTTTTTATTTTCTTTGTTATCATAATCATCATCATTGTTGATATCATCACTATCGTAAGGATACTTATCGAGTTCATACTTCTTTACTATTTGAAAAGGAAGTTCATGCATTACATCACGAAGACAACTTTTCGCATCACATTTCTCAATCAAATCGAGAATTGTATCATCAATACTTCTCTTACCATCTAAATATAACTGACAGATATTTTCAGCTTCTTTATGTTCTTTTATCAGTTTATCCAAATAATCTACCGAATACAGGTTTCTACCATGTACACATTCATGTCGAGCCTCGAATAGTAAATCAGTAAACATATGTCTTAAATAATCTATTGTTGAACGTACATCAACAATTTTTGGATAATGCTGTTGAGAGTATGCCATCCACATTCTAGAAAAATTCACATTTATATATAATATGAAACAAAAAAAAAAGACACTTACCTGTTCGACTACTAGAACAATAATAACGATAATTTGCATTAAAGATTTTTACATCCTACAAAAATTACGCGTGCACAGTATATTTCACGCCAAAATTTACAACGCATGCTCGTTTCAATCAAGAATTGTGGTTGACTTGTCGACAACAAACCAGGTAAATCTTGTTTGTTGTTAACAGCTTCCCCGCCGTCTGCTGTTTACAAACTTGATTGTTGTCTACAGCTTTCCCGCCACCTGTCAAATTACAGTTGGCAACACTGCTTCAATTCTCCCGCTAATATTTGTAACACATGTGCAATTCGATCAAAAATGAATGTAGGCATACTAAATTTTATTAAAGGAAAATAATATATAACAACCTTAATAGAAGTTCCAATCTCCCATCAATTTTGTCAACTTGTCAACAAAAAAGAAGGCTAATTTTTTTTGTTGGTAACAACTTTTCCACCATTGTCAACAACAAACAAGGCTAATCTTGTTTGTTGTTAACAACTTTCCCGCCATTTCCCCTGTCAACACCGAAGAGGATTCATATTTCCCGCCTTCTCTCACCTTGCAACGCCGAAGAGAATTCAAATTTCCCGCCTTTTCTCACCTGTTAGCACCGAAGAGAATTCAAATTTCTCGCCTTCTCTCACCTGTCAACACCGAACAGAATTCAAATTTCCCGCCTTCTCTCACCTGTCAAATTTTAGCTTGGTAACACTGAGAGACCGTCTTGGCAACTTTCAGGTTGATAATATTTTCAAATTTTCCCGCCAAGTTTGTATAGAGGGCGCTTCAGGTTTAGGGGGCTGCATGTATAGGGCGCTTCAATTAGACAGATTTTAGGGGCTGCGTATAGGGGGCGCCCCTGTTTGACATATATGCAACCAACAATACACGTCACTTCCTGTCCACCGGCACTTCCGCTCGGGAAGGTACATATTTATACTACTGTTACTAGAATTTTAGGTTGGACTGAAATCTGGGGGAATTTAGTTGTATAGATTTTAGGTTTGCATGAAATCTGGGGGAATTAACTTGCATAGATTTTAAGTTGGCAGAAAGTCAGGGGGAATTTACTTTTCTAGATTTTAAGTTGGTCGATTTGAAATTTCAAATCTCCCGCGCCGTGACGTCACTTCCCGATGTCAATTGGCGGGAGAATTTGAAAATTGGCTCCGACTTCCTGGTCTAGAACATACATATTTATACTACTCAGTCTAGAATTTTTATTGGAAAACAATACTCAGTTTTCTACACAAAGGATTCTCTGTTACAATTTTTTCTCTAAATTGAAAATTCTTAGAAAAATAAATGTCTTAACAATGATCTTATAATTTGTGACAATTGATGATCTCTTTATAATTGACCTTGTTTATTAATATTTTGCAATTCAGTGGAAATGCTATTGGAAAACGTAGTTGTTTTTGTTTAAACTTTTGTATATATATATAACCGTGGATATTTAAATTGTTAGTCATTTGATAGATCTCTTCTTATAAAAAAAAGTAAACTTATTTGTTTCCTAAAGTCTTAACGATTCACAAAAAAGAAAAAGTCAACAACACCATCAACAATTGTGGTTTTCACAGAAGATAAAGTTAATTTACCAATCAATTTGTTACATGTCATTAGAAAACAAATCTTTCAGTAAGTAGAAATATTTTCTATATTTTTATTTTTCCCAAATGAAAATTTTATATATCAGATACGGTGTAAAGGATATTATCTTAAAAGACGATTGAGTCTCAATTTACTTATCGTACTCGCCGAAAACTACAACACTTCAGAAAAAATTTGGTAATTTACCAGTAAGATATATAAGAATGAAATTAGAATCCGAAGAAGAATTGGACATGCTAGAAAAAGCAATTACTAAATATAAATTTAATATTGAAGAAGATGAAGACATAAAAGCCATTGAAGCACCAACAACATCAAAAAGAGCAAGAATTGATGAAGATCAATAAATAAAGTAAATTTTTAATTTAGAATAAGGTTAGTTTTTACAAAATATAATTAAACATATATTAAAGAAGAAATACTAGTTTTCTTTAAGATGAAGAAGAAGAAGAAAAGGAAGACGGAAATCTAGCTATGAGATAGAAAAAATTAACATACTTAAATAAATGGCATAAAATGTGTAAAATTATTGTATAATAAAAGTTAACATTTGACTAGGTTTAATTATTGAATAAAAATATGATTATTAATCAGAATTGTCTTCTTTTAATTTCATTTCCTGTCTATATTGTTATTGCAGTTTCAAATCCAGTTTTTATAAATAAAACAGTAAATATAAAAGGACATTAAAACACATACTTTAAAATAATTTTTCTTTTTTTAATTTATAATTCATTGAAAACAGATGAAAAGTTATACAAATCATTGTTTAAAAGGCAAGCGGTACAATACACTTTAACTGGGTGATTATGTTGATTGTCTTCACGATTAACTTCATGTTGTCCACAAATGATTAAGTTTCTTAAATCTTCATCGTTTTGATAAAATGCTGGTAACTTCAACCAAATATTGCTTAAATGTAAAGGATCCATTTTCAATAAATTTATTTTAACTAAATTTCTAATGCATGATACAGCATTTTCTGTATCAAGAGCATTCTGTAGAATCACTGCACTCTGTGACATAGTAATCAAAATCACTTTCACTACTATCGCTGCACCACAAGTTTTTTATTTTATTTACTAAACTTTTCAAAGAGTTCACATTGTTGTGTGTATAAAAACGATTACATGTGTCTGGCTCGGTAGTCACACCACTATTCGACCAAACACAATCAATTAAATGTTTACCATATTCATTTAAAACCTCTTGCATATCTGCATAAGGTGAAAGTTTTTCTAGTAAACTTCTTATAAAGAATTTATCCCTACTATGAACTTTATCATCCGAAAGTAACAGTTTAGCTTCATTAATATAATATTTCAATCCATACATACTGTTCTCACTATTTTATCTCAAAAAATGTTTATTTTCTTTCTTCTAAACGTTGCACAAAAAACTGAATACTTTTGAAAAATTTAGGTTTTATATACCATTATTCCCACTATCATAAATTTATCCCCTCTTTTCAATTTTGATTAAATAAAAGTACAAGTGAGAGCAAATGAAATTTTCAATAAAATTGAATAGAAAAACAATTTTTACACGAACTTTTTACAATTACATTTATATAGAAATAAATGAATATTTCATTTTTATGTAATGTCTTTCATATCAATCCAGCTATTATATACACTATCAAATCCTAATCATTTAACAAATAATTTACGACCTTTACGACGTAGCACCTTTTCAATTAAATAGATACTTGGATAATGGGGCTTTTGTAATTCTTCTTCATAGAAACATCCACTGATTGGTTGACCACGTAAATCTTCCAGTAAATACGTCACAGGATTGCTATTATTTACTTTTATAATTTTAAATAATTCTGTTGTCCAATTGGGTGTATAACCTTTGTCGAATAAATGTTTAATCTTACTGATACGAACAAGATCGTCTTTCTTGAATTTTCCAGCAGTGAATTTTTTCAAATTATTATAGGATATTATTATAGGATATATTCGATATTTTATTCACTTCACTAGCTGCGTATAATGAATTTGAAAAATGATATCGATGAAGAGGTATTGCCACGATAACCTTCTGATGAGAACTGTTCAACTTTCACAATTGTTTTCATTAATAAATCTTCAAAATCTATCTATTAAATTGTTTTAACTTTTCTGTAGTTGTATTATCTTATTGATATCAATTAATTTCTGGTTATATGTCTTAATTAACCTTTCAATGTTTTCCAATTGATTCCTTGTACTCCTTATTGTATTATTCAGTTCATTCAATTTCTTATCAAATGCGGTGAATTTTTCGTTAATTGATTTTTCTCGTTTTGTAAAACTATCATTAAATTTCTTTATGTGATCTTTAATTGTTGGTATATCTGATTGATAAAGTCCTTCAATTTTTCGACTATTTTGAATGTGTTTATGTGTTTGAGTTTTGTTCTCCTCTATTAATCGTTCTAAATTTTTTATCTTTTCCTCAATTATACTATCATTTTTTTAAATTTGATTTTCTATCTCTTTTCTTAGTTCAGCAACGTACCCTTTAGTGGTTGAGTCCTTTACATCTTCACCGTCATGTAGATTACAGATTCGATGATTCTTTAAGTCAAGATTGCCATCAGTAGTATAACTATATAGATTGTGCCAAACACGACTTCCACTCGCTTTATTATCATTTTCACTGAATTTTCTCATCCAAGCACGTCCGAATTTGTCAATGCTCATAATGATATTAAATAAGGTTTAAGGAAAAACAGTACATTTATACATCATTCTTTTATTGATCACTGTCATGAAAATTTTCATATAATATTATAACATTGGTTAAGGCACACATCCAATTCAATATTGAATGAAATACACAAGTGGATTTAGATTTATATAAACATGGCTGGTCTGGTAATTCATGAACTATTAATGTATTATAGATAAAGTTCTCAATGAATTTCTTATTTTCCAAGCCCTTAACATAAATATCACAGTATCCAGATGTTACTCTATTAATAATTCCATTAAATTTCTTAGGATCTATAAAACCGTCCTCCCATTTCAATCCATGATGATTTTTCGTCTACCAGTATACTTGTTTCTTATATTCCAGTGGTAATGCTTTAAAACAATAGGGAGACTTGAAGATGAAATGACTTATCTTATATCCATCATAGGTTGCTAGCTCTTTTGGTAGGAATTTATTGTTGTTTGGTATTCGGAAACCTTGTACATCTACATACAACGATAGCGATGACGATGACGATGATGAGGTCATTATACTAATAAATCACTCCTGCTTCACGTAGTTCTTTTTCGATAGCAATAATCTCGTTTTGATGAGAATTATTTCTCGCACCAGTTGACGCACACAACAAAGCCAAACGAGCAACTAACTCTTTCGGATCATCCCAATGAATATATTCAACTGGTTTTCTATTGTATCGTAAATATTGAACACCCCACCCCGAAGGAAAAGGGGAACTCTGTGATCTTAATAATTGTTTAATAACCTCTTGATATTTATATGAAGTATCTCCTTGTATTTTCTTCTGTGGATCATAGTTCTGTCGATAGGCATTTGTAAGATTGATAATTCTCTTATAAGCGTCTTGATCCTTAATTGAAAACTTACTATGGGAGACATTTTTCAAAAACAACAAATCATACAATGCTTCTGTTTCCTTGAAAACTTCATTCAATACTTTTATATCACCATCAGGCTCAATATACAAAACTGTATTGCCCAGAGTTAGCTTCTCCGTCGCCTCATCATAATTGATTTTTGAAGTGATTGTTTGATGTTTATGAATCAATTTTTCAATATAGGATTGTGCAGTTGCTGGATATTGATTGATGTAATCAGCATAAGCCTTGTCAGATAATTTTGATTGATCCATAAATAATTCTTCCATATCGTCATCGTCATCATCGTCTTCATCTTCGCCGTCGTCGGCGGCGAATTTACTTGCAATGGAGTGTTTTCTCGGCACACACGGAAATCGCGGTACACTTGCTTCTTCTTTTTCCTCAACTTTAATTTTTGGTGGAGGTAGTGGTTGTTGTTGTTCATCTTCTGCTATTTGTTCTCTTTTAATTGTTTTCTTTTTCTTCTTCTTCTTTTCCAACACCAGTTCATCCAATGGCTTTTTAATCGGTTCCAAAAGTCTATCGATTGTCTCCGTCTGATCTATTTGTTCATTCTTTAATTGTCTAAATTTTTTTCTAACATTATCAGGGGCTTCTATTAATTTCTTCTTAATTTGTTTCTGTTGTTGACTTAACATTGTCACAGTTGAACAATGAATGTTTGATGATGTAGATTTATCAGTCTATTTATAGTTTGATGGAGCAATCAAATTGTTTTCTATAGCGTCCATTCCGTAGATTTTCATCTTTTAATATTACCAAAAATCCATACTGATATTTCTAACATTCATTACAGATACGTTTGAATACATCGAAACTCATGTCACTTCCTACATTCTCACTATAAATCATCTTCAAATTATGTTTATCTTGTTTAAAAATCACAACTACATTTGCATTGTCACGTATTAATTGTTTTGGAATGCGTGTATATGTTTGACACAAGTAGAAACAATCAATACACTTATGTCGACCCATACTGAAGTATTCTCGGATTCTCTTCTGTTCACCAGGTATAGCTATATCGTCAAAGATGAATACAGAATTACTTCTTGCACCACGTATGGGTATGATTTCATCATTATTTGTAAATGGATAGTATCCAACTTTTTTGACTTTAGAAAGGACACTTCTAAGGAACTCATATTTCGGTTGAAAGAGTGATTTTGAAAATATGTAGACATTTTCGAAACGTAACCCATTCGGTTCCAGTTAAAGACTAATTACCACATTTGTTTTACCACATCCACTAGGTCCACAAATTATTGTTCTCATCGTATCGGGAAGTAGTGGACTGTGTCGATGATGATTTTTCACAACTGACACGTCATGATTATTTATTTTAAGAGATAGTTTATGTTTGACAACGTTCATCATAACTACTGAAGGCATGTCTGTCAGTCTGCGGGTATTTATATAAGAAGGCAGACGTCATTTTGTCAGTTTAATGTTGACGTTCAAGGGTGACGGACTTGTTAATTCCTTAATTAACAAATTACCAATTGAATTACATATCCCCGGATATCAATACTGTGGACCTGGTACGAAACTAGCTAAACGATCGAATGCAAACAACACGATATAGCGTATTCGCAGAGTAAAAATCTTGAAGATTGACATAGAGCCGATAAAATTTTAGAGAATAGAGCTTGGGAAAGAGTTACGTCACGTGACGCTTCACTAAGAGAAAAAGCAGCCGCCTATTTGGTAACAAATATAATGAAAGCCAAACAAAAATTGGGAATGGGACATAGACGACGACGAAAACAATTGAAGAAATGTGCATTTAAAAAGGGTATTATCGATCTACTGAAGAAGACCACCAATGGATCTGATATTATAGGAACAATAGTTAAAGCGGCTCGTGTAGCTGTTAAAAAAGCAGGTGGTCGTAAACGTATTCGTTTACCTCGAATTATACCCATACCAAAAAAATCTGGTGGATGGTTACCCCTATTATTCGGTGGTTTGTCTGCATTAGGAGCATTAACAGGTGGTGCAGCAGCTGTAACAAAAGCTGTGAACGATGCTAAAGCAGCAAGAAAAAAATTTGAAGAGGCCGAACGTCATAATCGCACAATGGAAGTCATTGCCTTAGGTAGAAAAGGTAATGGATTGTACTTGAAAAAACACAAAACGGGATTGGGAATGTATTTGACAAAAAACTACCACTGAAACTACCTTCTCAACCCCTAACTGATCATCAACTTCGAACATATGCTGAAAGGCTTAAGATTCCTAATTTTCGAGGTGTTTTCATGAGAGATGATATACCTCAAAAAATTAGAAAATACGAAACAGGTATTGTTAATTTAGATTCTCGAGAAGGTAGTGGTGCACACTGGGTAGCATAATATAAACAAAATAATAAAGTGCTTTATTTTGATAGTTATGGAAATCTAAAGCCTCCAAAAGAACTAATCAAGAATTGGAAATGTAAAAATATTTTATATAATTTTAATAATCTACAAAAATATAATACATATAATTGTGGACATTAATGTCTAAAATTCTTATATAATAAAGGTGCTTGAACATTCATTGTTCAGTCATGTCTTTAGCATTCACATTAAAAGGTCGTAGCAGTGTGCTATCTGCAGACTTTTATCCTCCAATCAATTTGAATCCAAACTGTAGTTATTCATTGGCCCTTATAGGCTTTCATACATACAATACAATACCAAACATTGAAGAGGGACAGAATAAGTTCTACTATAAAAATAATGGTATAGAAAAAGAAATATCCATTCCAACTGGTGCATATGAGATGACACACATTGAAGACTACCTACAAGAACAACTTAGTTCACCTAATGATATTAATAAAGCAGAATTTCTTTCACTGAAGCCGAACAATAATACGTTAAAGTGTGAATTGAAGAGTAAATATGAAATTGACTTCACTAAAGGCGATGGTATTGGAACGTTATTAGGAGTTTCAAAACAAGTTCTACCACCTAATCAACTTCATTCATATGATCAACCAGTGGAGATAATCAAAGTTTTATCAATTCGTATTGAATGTAATATAACAACAGGATCATACTATAATAATCGACCATCACACACAATTTATGAATTAGCGCCAGCTGTAAATCCAGGTTATGCTATAAATATTGAGCCAAGAAATCATATATATTTGCCAATTTTGAATAAACATTTCATTGACAATTTAACCATCAGAGTGTTAGATCAAAACGGTGATTTGGTTAATTTCCAAGGAGAAGAACTATTTATCAGATTAGAATTGAAAAGCAATGGGCCTAGTTTTCCATAGTGGTGAGGATAGAGGTGCTTACTATAAAATACCTCAAATTCAATCATTTCCGATTAGTCAGACGTCGTTATCATCCGTATCAACAACAACAACAACAACATTGACACAAGCAAGCATTCAAATATTAAAAGATCTAGGTTACAATGTCCAAAAAACTACAAATATACTAAAAAGTAAGATTCGACGATAGTATTGAAAAAGAAGAATATCATACGTATCATCCGACAATTTCATCATTTCAAAATAACGATGAAATTGAAATCAACATTAATCAGCAGGATGTTTTTATTTCGTTTTATGAATCATTTTTGTATTTAATTTGTAAATATGAAGAAATTGCTAATGCAACGGCAACTGGTGATTGCAAATTATCTTATAATTTTGGTGCATATCTATTCGACTCAATTGCATACGAATTGAATGGTAAAGAAATTGAAAATGTACGAGACGTTGAAACAACAACAACCATTAAAGGCTTATTGTGTTACAATCATGATGAAAGTAGAGCTTTAGAAACAGCTGGTTGGTGTCCCGATAGTGGTACAATAGTATCACTAGCAGCTGATAACGAGTATGTTAGTCTACGTATTCCATTATCATTATTATTTGCCTGCTTTCACGATTACAAGACAATTATCAATGGAAAACACAAAATTCGATTAGTACGCAGTCGGTCTGATGACAACTGTTATTTTACTAATGGAACAAAGACAGCAACAAATAAAATTCAAGATTTATGCCTGAAATTAAAACACGTATATCCGAGTGATCAATCGAAATTATATCTTCTAAATCAAATGAATAAAAATATCCCTATACAGATTGGATTTAGAAATTGGGAGCTTTTTGAATTACCCTCACTAAGACAATCTTAGAAGGATACATGGAGCGTTAAGACAACTACCAATCTAGAACGACCAAGATATGTAATTGTTGCCTTCCAAACGGATCGCAAAAACAATCCGAAGAAGGAAATCAGCAAATTCGATCATGTTCAATTAACGAATCTTCGTGTATGGTTGAATTCCCAGTGCTATCCATATGAAAATCAAAATTTTGATTTTGAAAAAAATCAATATACTTAAGCTTATCAAGCTTTCATCGATTTTCATCGTGATTTTCATAACAATCACTCATCAACACCAACGACGACCTATACAAACTTTACACTTCGATCGATCTTCGTCATTGATTGTTCAAATCAAAACAAAGCCATCCAATCATCAACAGTTGACGTAAAGTTAGAATTTGAAAGTAGTGTGAATTTTCCTAATAAAACTAGAGCATATTGTATTTTTGTTCATGATTAATTATTCGAATATTATCAATTGACAGGAATTGTAAAGAATATAATTTGAAGTAGTTTTGTTCGGAAAGGAAGAAAAAATATGAATCTTTACTATATTTAATATAATATTCTAAATAATAGATTAAAACAATGGAATTTGTTATTAGAAATATATTTATTTTTAATAAAAATTATATAATTTATTTCTTGTTTTCTTTTCCATCATTATCGTAGCTGTCGAAAATAGATTTATAAATTTCGTACTTCTTTACTATTCCATAAGGAAGTTCGTGCATTACATCGCGAAGACAAACCTTTGCATCACACTTTTCAATCAAATCAAAAATTGTATTATCAAAATTTCTTTTACCATCTAAATATAACTGACAGATTTCTTCAGTTTTTTTATATTCTCCTGATATTTGATGCAAGTAATCTGACGAAAACCAATTTCTACCATAAACACCTTCATGTTGAGCCTTGAAGAGTAAATCACTAAACATGTGTCTTAAATAATCAATTGCTGAACGAACATCAACAATTTTTGGATAATGTTGTTGAGAGTATGCCATCCACATTCTAATAATTTATACGTTATTATATCAAAATAAGAAAGAAACAATATTACTTACCTGTTCAATTGTTGAAGCAGAAATTCGTATTCGAATACGTATTCGTATTCGAATACCAATATCGTATCTTGTAACTAATGTCTGCACAGTTTTCTTACATAAATTTTAAAAAACAACTAAAGTCAGCTTGAGAAGAAATGATTTATTCTTAATGGTTGACCTTGTTATATTTTTATATTAAAAAATATATTATTCTATTTACATTATCCGTTTGTCATCACATTTTATCACAACAATAGTTGCATTCATTAATTTTCATATAAATTAAGAATAATTTAGAGTAGGTATAGTCAATAGTTCAACTTCAAGAGAGTTATTATCTAATGCACTAGTTTTAATTTAATTATAGTGATAGTCTTTCATTCAAAAATGTCTAATCTTTACTCAATGTGCTTACAAGTAGTGGCGAAAAACTTGACAATTGACAATTTTTCGTTACCAAAATTATATGAATTATTACCTAGAACTATAGTTAGTGATTTGTTAGACGAATTCAGTGCGGAAAAATGGACAGAAGATACCGAAGGCTATGAAAAATTTTTGGAAGTGATACCAAACCATGATTTATATGATTTAGATATTTTTCCATTTGGTGACCAAGTAAATTGTCAGAATTTATTGAAGTTCTTTCTTTGGTTACCTAGTTATAGAGAAATTTATGGAGCTAAACATCTTTGTATTACGTACACTTTTTATAATTATATAAATTTGAGAATTTGTGAAAAGTTCTATAATAATTATAAACCAAATGAGAATGAAATTTTCAAAAAAATTCATTTTCATAAAGGTTTCAAGAGAGACTCCATACAAAATTACGTTAAACATGATCATTCTTGGTGTGATTTTTGTTTTAAAAACTTCTCTTTTTCAAATTATGTCTTACATGCAGTGTTGTAAACAAATTCATAGAAAGTCTATGAATATGATAGAATTTAATACGTCTTCATCGGATGATGAAGATTAATAAAATATGATTTTCTATATAAAATTATTACAGAGAATTTTTCAATAATTAGTTTTTCAATTTTTCAATGATTAGTTTACCGTTTATAGTTATAAATTATTATTATTATTATTATTATTATTATTATTATTATTATTATTATATTATAATTATTATTATTATTATATTATTAATTGTATATTTTCAATAAAAAGTATACAATTTACTTTTTGCGTTCTCATTCAAATTTCCCATTTAAAATTCAGGCTAGGCTGGGCTAGGCTGGGCTAATTTGACAACGTAAATTTTGTTTGTTGACAACAATAAAAACAACTTTTTTTAAATTTGATGCCGTTTCCGCTGTTTACTGGGCTACAAATTGACATTAGTTACTAGAATTTTAGGTTGGCATGAAATCTGGGGGAATTTGGTTGTATTGATTTTAAGTTGGCATGAAATCAGGGGGAATTTACTTGCATAGATTTTAAGTTGGCAGAAAGTCTGGGGGAATTTACTTTTCAAGATTTTATGTTGGTCGATTTGAAATTTCAAATCTGCCGCGCCGTGACGTCACTTCCCGATGTTAATTGGCGGGAGAATTTGAAAATTGGCTCCGACTTCCTGGTCCAGAGCATACATATTTACACTACTGAAAAAATTGTCTAAATTCGAGTGAAATTCTATTAAAACACCCACTAAGATTAACGATGTTCACAGGTCAACGAACAGCAAACGACTGACAGAAATTAGCAACGCGACCGCCACTGTGTTGGGGTGACATTGCCATTAATTAAAAAAAATCGAATTATTACGATGGAAATCAATTAAAATTCGTGGAATAATGGAATAATTGCAATATTTGATAAAACAATGGTGAAATAAATCAAATAAAACTCACCAATTGCGTCGCAAAAAGTT